>JACEGR010004479.1:0-86777 GCA_014170235.1 Listronotus bonariensis
GATATATCATTTAATGAGGGGATACCGAAGAATGCTACAGCATTGGATATATTGTACTACAGTACAATGATCAATTGCTGTGATTTGGGATTATGGATAGATATTTAAAAAAAATGCAAACTTCGGCGACTGACATTACACCACTATAATAGAGGCCTCCTTCCACGAAGTATAATATATTCATCCAAGATGAACTTCGGTACTGCTAAGATTTTAATTCAAATGTTTTGATTTCAGGAGATGATACTAATCCCATTTATTAATATTTACATTTCCAAAGAAATGCTAAAAAAGTACAAAGACTTTTAATTACATTAGGAAATAGTTTAACTTTTCCATTGCCTTTTTATAATTATTGCTCGTTGTTATTTAATATTTTTCCAGAAAGAGCAAATAAACATCTTTTAATGTGGTATCAATTTGTGATACTCTAGTTATGATAGTGTCATTACAACTATACCATGAATTTTCATGTTTGGTGAACGCAATATAATGGCCACTTGTAAGTGTTTCACCAATATGCTTAATATAGGCTTTTAATTTAAAGCGAATATTATTGATGACAATATGGTCGGGAGTAAAATTGTTAATTACAGTGTTTACTTTAATTAAACGACCATTGGTGTATTGGGTTCTTTGTAGTTGCAATATTAGATATTTGTTACAATGTTCTAGTTTTTGAGTTGTTAGAGTTCTATTGTAACAAAATTCGCAAAGCTGTTCAGATGGTATTGCATTAAAAAAGGCATTAAAATCGATTTGAGGGGGAGAATTTTCAGGAAAGTAAAGACAATATGTATAAGCAGATGATAAATTTTGATCATCTGTTATATTACAATGTTGACAAATTTTTACATTAGAATATATCTGCAATGATATATATCTATTGAATGAATCTCCCAAATTACTAATTAATTGTAGTAAAAATTCTTGAGCATCTTGTTGCTCTGCAAGATTAAATGGTGGTCCGACAATATTACGAATAGCCATACAATTATCAACTTGATTGTCAAGTAACTGTTTAATATAATCATTAACTCTCAAGTTTTCGATATTTGTGTTTACAGATGTTATAAATTCGTTTATTGTTAATAAACATTGAATTACAGCATTGGCGTAACATGAAGTATGATCCCTATTAGCTAGGGGTTTATGGGGAAACCTATTATCGGCAGGTCTATTTAAATTTAAAGGTGGTCTTATCACTTTATTATCAAGAATTTTAATTTTTTTTGACACATTAGTATTGTGTTGGCTTTCATCGTCAGAATCTGATGACAAACTAAGCATTTCAATGTCACTTAGGCTATCATCAACTTGGGTAGTTGGTAAATTAACTGAATTTTGAATATTTACCAGAATATTTTTACTGCTATCTTTATCATTACTAGTATTTTCATCTGTTGAAAATGAAGAAGGAACATCGCATTCATTTTCATATACATTAATAGCAATAGCCTTGTGATGACTGTAAACAGTTTCATAAATATTGGCTTTTGTAGTTTTTAAATTACTAAATGCCCAATCAATTTGTGTTTTGGCTTGAGTAGTTGAAATATCGGGTTTTAGTAAGGAATTAAACTGAAGACTTGCTAAAGTAAGTGCAAGTTGATTGTTTTTATGATTGATAAGATCTATATTGAAATCACCAACAATTAAACATTGTTGGTCATTGGCGTCTTTAAGAATATTTTTTAAATCATTTAGAGCATCGGACAAGATATATTTGGGTGGAATGTAAAGTACCACGACAAATATATTATCGTATGTAAATGAAATAGCTTGAAATGACTCTATTCCTACAGTATTAATATAATTTTTATTTACTTTAATATTAGCAAAATTATTATTATTTTTATAACAACTTATTCCAAAGGGTTTATGCGATGTAGGATGGCATAATTTTGCAAAACATGTAAAATTGTCAATTATTATGTTGTCATCGTGTTTAAGCCAAGTTTCTACAAAAGTAAAATATCCGCATTTTGAAATATGGGATTATTATTTATAAATTTAACATGTTTTTGAAGACTTTGTACATTTTGATAGGCAAATATACTTTTATTTGAATTTTTCAAATACTGTTTTTGAAATTCAGTTTCAAGAGCTTTGTTAGTTTTAAGATTATTTAACTCTATAAAGCTGGCGTCTTTTTCGGTTGGTTTTTTGGCGGGAAAAATTTACCAAAAATATATAAACCATCGAGAGTAGTAGCTCGACTGCAAGCTACATAAAGGGCACTTCGATTTATTTTACCCTTTTCTAAATGCACTGCTACATGATTATAAGTAGCACCCTGACTTTTATGAATTGTAATTCCCTCACTTATTAGAAGAGGAAATTGAAGCCGTTCAACATGAACATTGCTGCCCTTTTTTACCTTGATGGTTCGGGCACATTTTTCAATAGGTGTCCAAGTGTCTGGAATATTATGAGCTTTAACATATTTTGCATATTTTTTACGAGCAATTAGACCAGATTTTAAATCGGAAAATTCCAACCAGACTTTAATGGGAGTGTTTCCATCCTTGTCATAGTCAATTTTTTTCAGTATACCGTTAGCTCCATTGACGATGCCATCCTGAGTGTCAATATTATTGGAAATCATATATTTGGCATTAACTTGTAATATTAATGAGTACATTAATCCGAAAGATTCGGATTTTTTTAAAGAACGTGTATATTTTAAAAATAGTAGTCTTATTTTTTCACTACATTCCCCTTTAACAATATCATTAGCTTGACTAATTGCCCTTTCGGTATTATATTCTGTCAATTTTGTTTCATTAAAATTATCTACTTCATTATTACTTGTAAACAGATGTATAGTGATTTCAGGTAAATTATCTGTTCTATTTACGCGAGATTTTATTAATGATATATCCCTGGATGACATATTACCGCTTGCCATATTATTTAGAGCTATTGCAAACTCTTTATCATCTCTTTGTCTCATTATTTCAGTAAGTTCAAAAACTTAAATTTATCCCATAAATAGGTACCACAAATATCCTGATAGGGGTTTTGATATGGTGAATTAAAAATCCATTTATCACCTACTGGGGGAAGTTGTCGCAAATCTCCGAACAAAATTATGGATTTTCCTCCAAAAATTTTATCGGATTTAAAAATTTGTTGCAGTCTTTGATTTACATAATTAAACATTTTTGCACCTACCATAGAATATTCATCAATTATTATTATTTTTAAATCTAAAAGATTAGAGTATAATGTATTCACGGTACTATGACTTAGAGGTACAAGTTCCTCATTATATTGATTGACAGGCAAATTAAAAGCAGAATGAAGTGTAACACCTCCTATACCAAAGGCAGCTTTGCCTGTTGGTGCAGTTAATAATATTTTAATACTTTCTGGATTATTTCCAGCAATGGAATTAAAGTAACGTAATAGGGACTGATAAATAACAGAAATAAGCCTACTTTTACCTACTCCAGCTCCACCTCCCACGATATTATAAACAACTTTGCCCTGTTTTATGTTATTTAGAATATGATTTAAATATTCATATTGTTTAGAAGTTAATGAAGACATTTGTTCTTCGTATATACTATCAGGAATTTGGTATGGAGTGGGAAATGTTTGTTTTTCTACAGTGTTAGAATCAGGTTCTAAACCATCGTTAAATGGATTAAAATCTGGTTCATCTAAACCATACGGTAAATATTCATCGTCTATGTTTATATCATCTATCATATTAAGAAACTCATTTTCTCGTAATTCAGCTTCTTGTTATGCTATATCTAACATATCGGCCTCTAATACATTAAACTTATCTCTATTTTGTTTTATTATATTATAATATGCAACATATAACATTTGATGATCAACACTATCCAAGTCCCTAGGCTCACTACGCCAAGGATAGTATAACATTAATTGTTCGCGATAGAAATTGGTTGGATCTTGTTGCAAATTATAGTGCCTAAAGGAGATAATATTTGCATGATTTTTTTAAACAAAAACCGCTATTATCTTTTAAAATTAATTGATTGCTTGTATTTACTCTGTAATTATTTGTATGAAATACATAATATGCAGCAAATTCTGCCAAACAAAAGTCTGATAATATGTCGGGACGTTGTTGATAATGGTCAATTATATTTGTTTCATAAATATGACGATCATTAGGGTCCATTGTTGCTAAATCTATTGTTGATTTTAGCATTTTAACTCTTTGATTACTAGGTTTGGTGTTAATATAAATTTCTTTGGTGCATGTTTCGTGCATATGCAATTGTAAAACGTGGTACGCCGCTTCTTGAGCGCTTATTTCGCTCGAATTTAAGAACACTGCCGCTAATTGTTTTAATTGAGTCTTAAGATCATTATTCCCTTTTCGAATTTCACTTATGGCGTCGCTTAAAAGTTTAGAAACCCCTCTATCTGACTTATTTATATAATTAACTATGTAAGTAATGCAACCATAGGGATCTAAAATATATTGAATATCCATGTTTGCCCTTTGCAACCTTAAAATTGTTTCATTAAAGTTATTAATAAAACAATCTTTTGGCTGACGCTTTAAAAATACTGTTGGTTTTTTAATACACGTTTCTAATAATTTTATATATTCAATTCGTGTCATTTCAATTTTATTTAAAAATTCATCAAAACTATAATTTTTATCAAAATTGTTATTAAGAAAACGACTAATATCTGCATATTTGTCTTTATATTGTTTTACAATTGCTTTATCATTATTGCTTTTTGGTGTTAGTATTATTGTTGTATCCATTGGTAAAAATGGAATACCATAACGACAAATTGTCTTACCTTTAACTTCTCGTTTACATGATTTCGAATGATGATGTCTTTGATATTTAATGATATCTTGGACACTTTCTAATTCGCTATTCGAAGTGATGTATTTGTTTATAAATTCGGCACAGTTTGTAAAACTTGCTTCATTATGTTCATCAAATTTTGGGGCGTCCTGTAGCCATAGTAAAGCGTGAACATGTGGCGATCCTCGATGTTGAAATTCAATCCTATAATAGTAGTGCTCAATAGGATTTTCTTTAAATAGGCCCTCATTACTTTTCATATATTTAAATAACAATCGGAATCGATTGTCAAAGTATCGAGCACAAGTAATAGGATCGGATCTAATTAATCGAACCCTTTCCTCAAAAGGTAATTCGTTTGCCTCATCTTCCGATATTTGTTTGTGATCTACAACTGATACCAGGATTACAATTAGTTCTAACCAAACTAGTTCGGCCGCTGATATGGTCATAAATAATGTCGGTAGGTTAAATTGCCGAACCATAGATAAAAGCTTTTGTTTTCCTTTTGCCAGTAAGCAGGAGCGCTTCTAATATTTTTTAGAAATACAAATCCTAGGTCACGTTTGATTAACTGTTCCATAAATTGTGGCTGTAACACTTGACCTGCTGTATATTGGCCAAATTGGTTTACTTTTTGCCTAATGTAAATTTTTACTGCATTAACTACACTAATTAGTTGTAGTTTTTTGCACATAAAGTATAAAATCGGTCCTGGCAAACCTACGATCCATGTGTAGCCCTTGTACCTTTGCTTCATCTGAGTATGTAAAATTAGTATAAATTTCTTTTTATTTCCACAAAAAGTGTTGGGAATGATAATTCTTCGGCATACTGATCAAGCATTAAATGAATGGGTTTATTACCTTCTCCTGGTGCAAATGCTATATTTTCAGGATTAATATTGTCAAGTAAGGTTTCTTGTCCTCCAGGATTTACCAGTTCATTTAAGTTTTCGACATCTTCATCGATGTCGCTTACTAATGAACGTTCATCATCTTTAGATATGTCGACAATTTTATCTTTTATTTTTTGATTGGATAATTTTAATTGGGATATTTTTTCGTCAATATGATCAATATTTAAAAGACTCTCCTCTTTATCAATCTGACTTATGGTTTGTAAAGTATTTTCTAATTGTATACTATCATTGTATGCATTAATGTCTTTTTCCCGAATTTTCGGATAATTTAATCCCTTCAGATTGATATAACGGTTGATTCAACAAATAATTTAATGCGTTTAATACTACACCCGGTCGAATGGTTTCATACAAATAGGCATTATTGTATTCCATTTTCCTCTTTAGCTTTAACTGAATTGTATGTGTATCTTGGATATTTCTTGGTAAAATTTTGGCTGTTGTATCTATATTTAGAGGCACATTAACTATTTTTGCCCTTTAATACTGCATTGACGGTCGTAACCCAAACTTTTAATTTGCATAAAGGTATACGAGCAGCTACCATTCTTTCTTCCAATATCGTCAAACCCACCTTTGAACTCGATCAAGGGTATATTAAAAATTATTTTTATAATTTTGAGCACAGTACTTTGGAACTTGTCTTCGGCCAAAAGAAGAGCGACAAGAACCGCAAAAATAAATCTGATGAATTGTGTATTATGAATTTTCATACAAAAATCTCTTCCTGCTTTTTCGTTCTAGTGTCTCTCGTTTTATAGTTGCACAGGTTGCTTGGAAACCATAAGCGTAAAAACTAGCAACTACAAACTGCTGTGGGGCAGCTTCTTTAATCTTATTTATAAATTCAAGTTCTGCCGAATTATAAACTACAGAACTTGATGTTTGTCTTTTTTATCTCTTAGTTCTTTTTTCTTTCTTCGACGAAATGCCGGATCTTTGCGTTTTTCGGCAACTGCCTGTTTTAACGTGGCACGGCATATTCTGGGGTTTTGACGTTTTGATTTTTGTATTTCCTTATTTTTTTTGTTTTTTAACTTCATGATAAACAGGATTTTGCATTTTTTGAGCTTCGGCTTCTGCTTTTTTGGAAATCACAATTTGGGGGAGTGAATGAATTTTTGACATAAGTTACTTTAAAGTGTCTACAAACAAAAAATATTTAAAAAAATTTCAACCCCCGGGGAAGGGTGGAAAAAAATAAATAAAGTGTTTTCTTGCAATTACTTTAAAACGGTTGGAGCTACAAAAAAAAATTCTTAACAAAAGTTGTAACACTAAAAATAATAAATTAAAATGGTCTCTACCATTTTTTTCCCCAGATGACATTAGGGTTGCTAAAAGTTAAGGGATGATAATTTCAATTAAAAAAAATATATAATCTGTTTAACAAATTCATGAATTTGCATTTATTTTTGACATAATTACCCTTAGAGAGTCTACAAACGAAGTGTAGAAGAGATTTTGTTTCAACCCCCGGAGAGGGGTTAAAAAAAAATGTAATGTGTTTTTGGAATTATTTTAAAATGGTGAGAGTTAGAGAAAAAGTTTTTTAACAAAAAAGCTGTACAGCTAAAATTCTACATCAAAATGGTTCTTATCATTTTTTCTCCAGATGACATTAGGGTGGCTTAAACTTAAGGGATGATAATTTTAATTAAAAAAATTATAACTATTTAAAAACTTCATGTATTTGCATTTTTTTTTGACATAATTAACTTTAGAGTGTCCGAAAACGAAGTGAAGAAGATATTTTGTTTCAACCCCTCTGGAAAGGGGTTGAAAAAGGGTAATAATTGTGTTTTATTGGAATTATTTTAAAACGGTTGGAGATAGAAAAAAGTTCTTGACGAAAGTTTTAGAGCTAAAATTCTACATCGAAACATTTCTCATCATTTTTTCCTTAGATGACATAAGGGTGGATAAAACTTAAGGGATGGTAATTTTAATTAAAAAAACATATAACTACATATTTAACAAATTCATGTATTTGCATTTTTTTTGTCATTATTACCTATAAAGTGTCTATAAACAGAAGTATACAAGAGTTTTTGTTTTAACCCCCGAAAAGGGGTTGAAAAAAAATAAGATGTTTTCTTGGAATTACTTTAAAACAATTACGTTAAGAAAAAAATTCCTAACAAAAGTTTTAAAACTAAAAATTTTACATCGAAATGGTTTCCATCATTTTTCCCCAGATGACATTAGGGTTGCTAAAACTTAAGGGATGATAATTTCAATTAAAAAAATCATAACTATTTAACAACTTCATGTATTTGCATTTTTCTTGACATAATTAACTTTAGAGTGTCCAAAAACGAAGTAAAGAAGATATTTTGTTTCCCCCTCTAGAAAGGGGCTAAAAAGGTAATAATTGTGTTTTATTGGAATCATTTTAAAACGGTTGGAGATAGAAAAAAAAGTTCTTTACAAAAAATGTAGAGCTAAAAATTCTACATTGAAATGGTCCCCATCATTTTTCCTTTAATGACATAAGGGTGGATAAAACTTAAGGGATGATAATTTTAATTAAAAAATTATAACTATTTAACAAATTCATGTATTTGCTTTTTTACATAGTTAACTCTAAAGTGTCTATAAACGAAAAATAAAGTAGATTTTGTTTTAACCTCCCGGAGAGTGGTTGAAAAAAAAATAAGTAAAGTGTATTTTGGAATAACTTTAAAACGGTTGAAGTTAGAGAAAAATAATTCTTTACAAAAGTTGTAAAACTAAAAGTTACTTTTAAGTGTCTACAAACAAAAAGTATTTTAAAGAAATTCAGCCTTTCGGAAAAGGACAAAAAAATAAAGTGTTTTCTTGCAATTACTTTAAAACGGTTGGAGCTAGAAAAAAAATCTTAACAAAAGTTGTAACACTAAAAATAATAAATCAAAATGGTCTTTATCATTTTTTCCCCAGATGACATTAGGGTTGCTAAAACTTAAGGGATGATAATTTCATTTAAAAAAAAATCATAACTGTTTAACATATTCATGAACTTGCATTTATTTTTGACATAATTACCCTTGGAGTGTCTACAAACGAAGTGTAGAAGAGATTTTGTTTCAACCCCCGAGAGGAGTTAAAAAAATTAATGTGTTTTTGGAATTATTTTAAAATGGTGAAAGTTAGAGAAAAAGTTTTTACAAAAGCTGTAGAGCTAAAAATTCTACATTAAAATGGTCCTTATTATTTTTCTCCAGATGACATTAGGGTGGCTTAAACTTAAGGGATGATAATTTTAATTAAAAAAATGAAAACTATTTCACAACTTCATGTATTTGCATTTCTTTTTGACATAATTAACTTTAGAGTGTCCGAAAACGAAGTAAAGAAGATATTTTGTTTCAATCCCTCTGAAAAGGGGCTGAAAAAAGGAAATAATTGTGTTTTATTGTAATTATTTTAAAACGGTTGGAGATAGAAAAAAGTTCTTTACGAAAGTTTTAGAGCTAAAAATTCTACATCGAAACATTCCTTATCATTTTTTCCTTAGATGACATAAGGGTGGATAAAACTTAAGGGATGATAATTTTAATTAAAAAAATATATAACTACATATTTAACAAATTCATGTATTTGCATTTTTTTGTCATAATTACCTATAAAGTATCTATAAACAAAGTATACAAGAGTTTTTGTTTTAACCCCCGAAAAGAGGTTAAAAAAAATGTGCTTTCTTGGAATTACTTTAAAACGGTTGATGTTAGAGAAAAAATTCTAATAAAAGTTTTAGAACTAAAAATTTTACATCGAAATGGTACCCATCATTTTTCCCCAGATGACATTAGGGTTGCTAAAACTTATGGGAAGAAAATAGAATAAGAATTTAAATATTAATCGTCTTACACTAAACACTAACAACATAAACACTTTTTAACTTGTTTTGCGGTAGAGCCTTTTTTGGTTGTTCAGAAAAATTTCATTATTTAAGCCATTTAATCCAAGAATCTACCATTTCTTTTGTAAAATAGCTTTGTTTTCTTCAACTCCAACCGTTTTAAATTAATTCCAAGAAAGCAACATTTTAAATTTTTTTCAAACCCCTTCCAGGGGTTGAAACAAAATATCTTCTACACTTCGCTTTAAGACACTCTAAAGTTAATTATGCCAAAGAAATGCAAATAAATGAATTTGTTACATAGTTATAATTTCTTTTAAACAAAATTATCATCCCTTAAGTGTTAGCAACCCTAATGTCATCTGCAAAAAATGATGAGAACCAGTTCGATGTAATTTTTTAGGTTTACAACTCTTTTGTAAAGAATTATTTTTTTACTTCAATCGTTTTAAAGTTATTCCAAAAACACTAAACTTATTTTTTTGAACCACTTTCTGGGGGTTAAAACAAAATAAATAAAGTTTATTTTGTTTATAGACACTTTAGAGTCTGGAAACCGTTTCGATGTAAAATTTTTAGTTTTAAAACTTTTGTTAGGATTTTTTCTCTAATGTAATTGTTTTAAAGTAGTTCCAAGAAAACCTTACCAATAGGATTTTGTGGATGTACAAAATACAGTATTACAATTAGCCAGCAGGTTGTGTAGTTTTATTTCTGGGTCTGGCAGTAATAGTAGTACTAAAGGTGCAGTAAATATAATAAAGTGTAGTTAAACCTAAAAAGATGCGGTAATTATTAGTCTTTTCATAACCAAAAAAACCGTCTTGACAATAAGTATATCAAATTATTTAATAACTTTTGTTTTACAGTTTAAGAATGTTTGCAAAAGCAGATATGATGTAATGGAATAGCATACATTTTCTATTGCAGATGTAATTTATTAGTTGTTTTCATTAAAAGTTGTTTTGGTGTTTCTGTTAGTGCCATTTATTTGCTAAGAAATGTCCCCGTAGATCGATTATTGCCCATAAGCTACACAGAGATCTAAGATTTAAGCGTGTTTTGTCTGCATGTGCAGACATATCCCCACATTAGACCCCAGTATTATTAGAGCGCGCGTTAATCAGTTAAGGCAATAAATATGTGTATGCATGCTTGCAGCGTTAAGAAGTAATTTTTTTTAACTGAATGTAATAAAGGTTTAAAATATATAACAAACTGGTTTTTAAAATATCTTTGTACAACATTATATTCTAAAATAAATCAAGAATTTTGTGTAAGTGAAGGGGACATATACCTAATGAAACAGAGGATAGTTTGATATTCAGGATTGATGATGAAAGTCTCGAAACAGAACAATTTTTTCTTTCATATTTGTGATCAGCACTCCAAACAACGGTACTTATACCGTTCTTCACTTTTAATATGAACATTTAGCAACACCTGTTTATCTGTTCAACTTTACGCATCCGAGTTGTACCTATATGTAAGATATTTATTTTAATTAAAATTTACCGTACCCAAAGTCAGGTTCGGTTTGGTTAGCATTACCTTTTAATTGGCTTAAGGAATTTAAAAATATATATATCTCTTTGACATATTTTCGATTTTGCCAAATGCTATTTATATTTTACTTGCAATAAATGATGTTTCTTTAATCTTTTTAAAAATTTCAGGTTATATAACTAAAATTTCAATTTCTTTCAATTTCTACATTTTTAACAAAAATATTAAGAAAAAAAAAAGTTTTTACTTAATTCTGTATGTGATCTTGGCAAACATTCTTTCATTTTACTTATTTTAACCCGTCCAGCACCCCTATTCACTCCCCAATTGCGAAAGTTTCTTTAGTTATAATTAATTAAAAACGGGATATTTTGGATCAGCGCCACTGGTATTGTATTTAGAAAAGTGTCCAAAATCAGTATCACTTGTTTTAAAAATCCTAAAACGGCAAACACCCTATTCGGCACTTTTACCCAAACAACCTTTTATATTAGAGGCGTAGCTACCGCCATATCAATGATATGGGGCTACCAGACTATAGAGGCCCTCAAATGTATGTAAGCAAAATTCTAGTGGTAGAAAACTGTAAAGCTGTCGGTTAGGTTGAGAATTTAAGACCTTTTTAATAGGAACGAAAAAGCAATGCTGAATTAAGAAAAGCAATGTTTTTTATCTTTATTTTCTTGACTCTTCCTAAGGGAAAAGTGTAGACCTTTTGTTTGGTCTTCAAAATTTTGGGGCCCCCCTTTACTTATTGTGATATGGGGCTCCTTTAAGGCACGCTACGCCACTGTTTTATATATTAAAATTGGTCAAAATCAGACTAGCTGTAATTTTCTTGACAATTACTGAAACCCTGAATAATGAATCATGAGGTTTTTTACTATTTATGACACATAAAAAGAGAATTCTGGGAAATATATGGGAAATCTTAGGAATATGAAAGATATCCAAAGGAATACAGAAGAATACAAGAAAAAATATTAAGGATTTTTGGAAATGCTAAGAAATTTTAGGTCAAAAAGGAATACATGTATAAATTTGCAAATTTACCTTATTTTCACGATAATCCCCCTTCTTTTGCAAATAGTTCTTAATTTAAAGATAAATTGACACTTGATATCCATCTTTTAAGCTGTTTTTACAGTTTGAAAGTTTTCTTGCTGCAATTTTCTGATCTGAACACGTGCACTTTGCAGCAATTTTTAAAAAGCGAGCGCAGATCGAATAATTGCAGCAAGATAAAATTGCATGCAAGAAAACTTTCAAACTTTAAAAGCAGCTTTCAAAACCCATTTTTCAATCTATTTTTACCCTTTTAATCATAAAATTATAAAGCTTCAATTTCAATTGTAACTTTCTGTAAGTAAAGGTTTTAGTCGGTCGCACCTTGATTCTGATTGGCTGAAATGACGCGTCTTTCGAGTCTCTAGCCAATGGCAACAAATGTAAAAAACCGCCAAAAAATTACTTAGGTGGTAATGGATAAAATTTAAACAACAAATTGTTATATAACACATAATATTCAAACTAATTAGTATAGAAATAACTACCAAATGCCTACAAAATTAAAACGATCTATGGCATGGAGATAATTCAATAATTTCATTACCCTTTGGATTATACGCCATTTTGAAAACTATTTGGTGACTTAAAAGATCCTCATATTTTATAGACTAATAATAATTACTTAAACTATACATACCTTATTCAATGTAATATTCACTATTCACTTAATAATAACACGCTTCACAAATTTAAACTCAAAGAGCTTAAAAATAAGAAAAATCGCCTTCTCACAACTAAATACGATGTGTATACGTTATAAGATGGAAGAAGACTGTAACTGATAACTGTAAACTGCAGGGTTGCTATTGCTAAGACAACGGGGTTATAATATTATTTTATAACCTCGTTGTGCCAAGAGCGATGTAACATTATAGCGTTTTCCATTGATAAAGATAGTGCACAATGTAACAGTATTTCTATCTAAACAAATACCAATATACTCAGACTTGGTGTTCATGAACATACCATATAAGAATATAGTTCAAAACTTGGTAATTGTCTAGAACGTTGCGGCAACTCTCATTTTGACGAAAATTGGTATACGGGGGTTTTTTGGGACGCTGATCACGAATCTAAAGGATTTTTTTTGAAAACGTTTTATCTTTGAGATATTTATCATCAAAGTTGAAAGTCGAAGTAACCTCATTTACACTATATTTCCCATTTTTTGCCCAAAATTCTTGATATAACACCAAAATGGCACACAATATTTTATCACACATCTTTAAAAAAACTGTTTTTTAGTTATTTTACACGTTTGTTTTTTTCATTAAATTCCAAATCTTTTACTCCTTAAATGCTGCAACCATGCATACATCTAAGTATATGAATGTTTGCGGATGGCGACTTGATTGAAAGTAAACCTTTTATATTAATAAAGAAAAGCATGAAATAAATAAAAGAACATATTTTAAACAGGTTTTTTAATCATAATGAAAATTAGGTGCCAATTAAGTGTAATATCAGGAATTTTGTGCAGAAAGAAGGGGAATATAGTAAAAATAATGATACCTAGTTTGAGTTTCAAATTTGATGACGAATATGTCGAGATCGAAACGTTTCCCAAAAAAAATGTTTTTAGATTCGTGACCTGCGCCCCAAATAAAACCCGTATACCAAATATCGTCCAAATCGGAGCTGCCGCAACTTTCTAGACAACTACCCAAAACTTATAAAACAACAGATAAAACACGTGAAATATAAGAGCGCATGCCTCTGGTAAACGGCATATTTCATAATCTAAAGTCAATTAGAACATTACAAAAAGCGTCAAATCTCTCTGTAATTAAGAATGATACTTCCAATCGTTATGCTTAAAATTGATATTACATAATTTTAATTTTAGACTTCGTGTAACGCTTACTTTATTTTTAAATTACTAGCATAATTTCTAGTGGTTAAAGCACAAACAAAAACAACTTAAGGTATTGGTAATGTTATGGTTAAGGATGGATTTTTAAAATTATTTATTTAAATGGAATTAGATATTAAAAAGAGATTATTATTATAAAGCCAAGAAAGGTTAAAAACAACGAAATTTTAAAATTTCTTCAAGTATCTCTTTCCATGTCCAAAGATGCGTTCCAGTGACTAACTTTTTAGAGCAGTTCAAGAGCTTCATGCTCTGGAGCGTGACGCACAAAAATTTTCGTCACTGGAAAGACCCTCTGGTTTATACAAGTGGTCCAAAGACTTCTTCTAAAAATTCAGTTAAAATTAGTTTTAACACAGACTAAATGCCAAACACTTAGTCCTAAATTACACTGACGATACCAAACGGTTTATTGACGAAGAGTTAAAACTAGTTATAACTATGTGTGATACTTACAAAGGTATTATAGTGTAGTGTAGTGTAATGTAAAATTAAAAATGTAACAGGGTAAGAGTTTTTTTCTTATTTATTCTTGGTTATGGTCTCTTTTGGCTCAATTTACAAGCTCTCTATCTTCCAAACTATGTTTTCCAGGGCTTCGTCGTCGGAAAATCTGGATAATCGAGTTCGTAATTTCCAAAACACTTGTTTGATACAAAACAAAAAATTGGTGCGTTGTATAAATTGTCGGCTGTTAAACTAAAAGCTGCTACTGGTTTTGCGTATAACCGGTTACTGTTAATACGTTACGCTTTCAGCGGCGTATGCAACCGTGTTCGGCCATTACGATAACACCATGTACCTATCGTCAAACGAAAAACATCAGGCTATTGAAAACTTTCGCACAGAGGGCTTAGCTCCAAAAGAAAAATACGATCAATTTAACATGAATCTTTCCTTGTTTTTCGACAGTAACAAACGTTCGTTTAATCTTTCAGTCGCTATTACCCATAAAACTCTGTAACTTTTAACGAATATCTGCACTACTCGAAGGTCAGAAAACGAGGTGTAATGCCTAGTCCTCATGTATGGTAAAATATTGCGGAACGTCGGAAGTCTGGTATCACGTGACTACAATATTGAAATTTCATTGGGCTTCTCGCAGCTATGTTAAAAGTAACAGATCCATGATATTTCGGTGACAGTTCCGGAAAAAAGATAGAAATTTTTACATTTTTTACGGAATCCGCCGATTTTCTTGTTAACTTTTCTGCTTATAAGGTATTTTTATTAATATTATTAGTTTAGTAGATAACCTAATTTACATTTATAATCTAAATTTATGTTTTTTGTCTCTAAAACGGATGACTTTTTAAAAATTGCGCAAACCCGCAGTTCCAGATTAACGCAATTTTTGTTCACATGAGGACTAGGCATTAATAAAGCTTTATTTGGCGATGAATGAAGTGTACTACAGTGTAGTGTAGTGTAGGACTAAATAGTAAAAATAAGTTTAAAAAATAAATAAAGTTTTTATGTCAAACGTATTTAACTGAGTTATGTTACAAAAGTAAAAATTTAAAAGTGCTTTCATGGTTTTATTTATAAATAAATTTAATTTTGACATATAAAAATTTCTTATTTTCTATGCTTGTTCGTACGAGTGATCCAAAGACTCCTTCGACAAGAATTATTGCTGTAAGATAATATATTCAACTTCATGACCAGTTGGTCGTTTTTTTTTCGTATTTTGTAGTGTAGGTATACTTTTGTTTTAGACAATTACAGAAAAAAAAAAGAAAAACAGGATTTTAAGCATTTCAACCTTTATAAATTTTAAGATTATATGGTCGATATACTTCTAAAAGTATCAACGTTTTAATAAAATGAATTTTACTATATGACATCAATAATACTGGAAATAAGTTTTAAAAAATGATAAAACTAGTTCTTATGCCAAGCGCGTATAACTGAGCTATTTTACAAAATAGATGGCGCAACATTAATTAAAAATATTTTTGTATAATAACCAAGTTTTGGCAAATGCGGGCGGCAAATGGTCTCTTTTTTTTTTAAAAGGTTACCTACATTTCAGGAGAATTATTAACTTGTTTTATTGAATACGCTAGATGGCGAACCTTTACATTAAAATCGATATTAAAAACACATATTGCTCTTGCGCCATGTTACCATGCGCGAATGCTATTTTTGTGCCATGTTAACAAAACGGCTTTGGCTTTCTCCCCACCTCTGATTTTTATGGTTAAAACTAGTTACAACTATTTGTGATATTTACAAAGCTATTATAGTGTAGTGTAGTTTAGTGTAAGAATAAAAAAATATAAATGAGTAAAAGTTTTTTTGTCTTTATTCTTGGTTCTGGTCTCTTTTTATCTAATTTACAAACTCTCTCCCTTTCAGAATGTGTTTTTCAGTACTTCGTCTTTGGAAAATCTGGATAATCGAGTTTGTAACTTCCAAAAAATTAGTTCGATATAAAACAAAAAAATCGATGCGTTGTATAAATTGTCGGCTGTTAAACCAAGAGCTGCTATTGGTATTGCGTATAACCGGTCACCGTCAACCGTCTTCGGCCATTACAAAACACAATGTATCTATCGCCAAACATAAAAAAATCAGGCTATTGAAAACTTTCGCACAGAGCGTTTAGCTCCAAAAGAAACATACCACCAATTTAACAATAATCTTTCCTTGTTTCTCGCGAGTAACAAACGTTCGTTTAATTCTTTCAGTCACTACTACCCAGAAAAGCTATGTAACTTTTTATGAATTTCTACACTACTCAAAGGTCGAAGAACGAGGTGTAAAATAAAGGTTTGCTTGCTTGGTTATTGGCGTTGCAGCTCGGCAATTGCCAGCTCGATTTGGAGGTGATCTAGGCTTTGTCTGGCTCTAGGCCATGCGAAGACCACCGACTGTTTCTTGTAATCTAAAAAATGCTGTGAAAAGTCTGAATTACTGGGTTATTTTATTAGCTATAGGCAAAACACGGGTATTAGTAACACATTAAAGGAATTACAGGATGACACATGCCCTATGAAAGGAAGGGAATATATGCAGGTAGCTATAAAGAAGAGTTGAGCATTAAGTGTACTGTGTTTTTTTTTTGTTTTTTTTTGTAAAAGCATAATAAATTTTCTTCGTGTTTATTATAATTGTTTATTTGTATTTAATGCTAATAAGAATTTATTAAAAATCAACGAATGGTATAAAGTTGAGGGGGCCTTTCAGAACTGCGTAGAGTCTGAAGCAGCATCCCAGTCCCTATAGGATTGGTTGTCCTGGTGGGACTTTAAAATATTTCTAAAGAATTTTCTTTTCCTCAGGAGCATTCATGACAATTTTAGCAATTTCCATAAAGTCTCCATTAAGCAAATTTGAATTGTTTACATTTTGAAAGGCACTATCAGGCTCACTGTAATCCATTACCTGGCTATTGTCTATTTTATCGGAATTTGAGGGTTGTGACGTCATTTTTTCTGGTCTTGTATTGGAAAAAAATAAATTCTCATGGAGTTTTTTGTCATATCCTTTTTGTACTATACGTTTTTGTTATTGTTATTTTCAAATACTTGTGTAAAAGATCGCTTCGTAGGGTTATTTGCAGAATTGAAGGTTCTTCTTTCATTGGTGTTTACCATGAAACTTGACTTTTTTGTTCAGTGTTATTATTATCGGTTTTTTTACTCTTATTATCGGGTAATCTGAAGGATTGTATGTATATTCCATAATTTTTCCTACAAGCCTCATTTGCTTCAAAAAAGGTTAAGTTTTCAAAGGCCATTAGTTCCTTTTTATTTTTCTGCCTTGTATATTCAGGACATTTTTTTGAATTTGATTTATGGCTTTCTTTACAGAAAAAGCATTTTGTTTCGCAACTAGGCTCTTCTCCTTCCTCAGAATGTTTATCCATACTACAATTGAAGCATTTTCCTTTGTAC
Source organism: Listronotus bonariensis (assembly GCA_014170235.1). NCBI lineage: Eukaryota > Metazoa > Arthropoda > Insecta > Coleoptera > Curculionidae > Listronotus > Listronotus bonariensis. The sequence goes on from JACEGR010004479.1 coordinate 17,924, forward strand.
TTTTGCAATTATTTCTAGTATGTCTGAAACGCAAACATCTATAACAATGTGTAATAGGCGGTACGTATATTACTATAGGATATGACAGCCCGTAAAATGCTAGACATCTTGGGTGTAAATAAAGCTTTGCTTGCTTGGTTATTGGCGTTGCTGCTCGGCAATTGCCAGCACGATTTGGAGGTGATCTAGACTTTGTCTAGCTCTAGGCCATGCGAAGACCACCGATTGTTTCTTGTAATCTAAAAAAGCTGTAAAAAGTCTGGATTACTGAGTTATTTTATTAGCTATAGGCAAAGCACGGGTATTAGTAACACATTAAAGGAATTACAGGATGACACATGCCCTATAAGAGGAGGGGAATATATGCAGGTAGCTATAAAGAAGAGTTGAGCATTAAGTGTACTGTGTTTTTTTTTGTAAAAGCATATTAAATTTTCTTCGTGTATATTATAATTGTTTATTTGAATTTAATGCTAATAAGAATTTATTAAAAATCAACGATTGGTATAAAGTTGATGGGGCCTTTCAAAACTGTCCCCTTGAATGTAAACAAAACTGTTCCAGTGGTTTATTATCTATAAACACTTTTCTATTTAATCTCTTTACATTAAGAACTTCTATATTTCCGTCTGCTTTGCAACTTTTTACTAGTTCCTCCTCAATTATCTCTATGTCTACTTGTCGCACAATACCCTTACACGTTACTTAATTATATGGTATGTATATTTTATACCCTTTTTCTAGAAGGGACTTATTTTTAAAGAAGTTAAAAGCCGCTTGGCTAGTTAAAAACTCAACCGAAATTTGATTGAGACCTTTATTATTAATTTTTTTAACATCCTTTAAATTTAGGTTAAAAATATCTCTTGCTATTTTGATGTTATTTACTTTTCCAATGTTAAATTCCGCTATATCGGTCAATTCCAGGTAAACCGTAAACTGCCCGGTATCGGAATCCGAATAAAAAATGATTTTGATTTTTATCATCTTTTTTGTTATCATCCGGTTTTCCATCAACTTTACTACTTTTATCAAGGTTAGAATGTTTAGGATTCTTAAGATTAATATGAGAAGTTTTTGGGGAGATTGTTTCCCCAGTGCACTCATCCTAATTTAAGTATGGCCAATTTTTATATTAATTTTATGTTCAACTGAATTAAAAAAAGCTATTTCAATATAATGCTCAACTTACTTATTAGACGTAATCACACCACACTTATTGTTAGCTTGGTCAAGAAAAGAGGTTTTTTTTCGTCTTAGCTTTATCGGAACGAATACCAAACGCTGCTGCTATCACCACGGTGTTCACAACACTGTAAATAAAGCTTTATTTGCCGATGAAAAAGTGTAGTACAGTGTAGTGTAGTGTAGGAGTAAAAAGTAAAAATAAGTAAAAAAAATAAAAATGTTTTTATGTCAAACGTGTTTAACTGAGTTATGTTACAAATGTCAAAAATTTAGAAAACCTTTTAGAGTTTTATTTGTAAATAAATAAATTTAATTTTGACATATTAAGGTTTTCTATTTTCTATGCTTGTTCGTACAAGTGGTCCAAAGACTCCTTCGACAATAATTGTCGTTTTAAGAAAATGTATTCAACTTCACGACCAGTTGGTAGTTTTTCTTTTGTTTTGGTTTATAGTTTATAAAAATATCTTTATTACATAATAAATTAGAAAATGTTTAATTTTTAAACGAATTTAAAGAAAGTTATAAAACATTTTTGAAACACTCTGTATAATTAAATTATGTGTTTTTATATTCCTTAGTTATGCATATACCTTACAATAATATTTTATTGAATTCTAAAAAAAAACAAAGGCAAAAAACAAAATTATATTTTTTTCAAAAACCAAATAATATTAGTTTTTTTAAACATCCTGTATACTAAAAATATATATTGTAAGAAAGTATATGTTTTTATACATCTTTCTTTCAATATTTATTTTGATGGGTTCATAAATAAAGTCACTATATAAATTTTAAATTTCAAATTTTAAAGTTACGTACAATCTTTTGACTCACCTTGTATATTTATTTTACATATTTTTTTAATTGTCATTTATGTAAGTATATTTCATTTTTTTTAAACTGTAGATTGATTAATAATGAGAAAATAACTATTTTTCTATTTTTACATTTTCCCAATTATCTCCTTTTTAAATAACTCTGTATAATTTTTTTAGAAACCCTATACAAATATACATAACTTAAAAAAATAATATTGCTCTAATCACAACACTAACGCTAAAATTAAATACCAAGTTTTTCATTTTTAAATTAATGTAACTACTTTTTCTAACACTCTGAATAGATTTTCTATATGCTCGAATAAACTTTCCCATACTAGGTATCTACTACCAAAATTTTATTTAATTATCTTAAATAGCACAGATGTTACAGACATTCCAAATTTTGATCATTTTTATTTTACTTTCCGCACGCCATGTAGAGAGTGCGGAAAATTGATTTTACACATTTTCTTAAATCACTTTCAGTGACCTATAAAATGAGATGAAAATATTTTTCACAAGTTGTTTCGTTTACGAGAAACGATATATCATGTGGAGGCGGGGGTAGAAAGAATTTTTTTTTATCATTTTTAATTTTTTTTTAAACATCCATACAGCTGTATATTCATTTTTTTAAATCCCTTTTACACAAAAGTTGAAAAAATGTCGTAGCACATAAAAAAATAAATAAATACTCATAATTCAAAGACGAGAGGGGGAAACGAACCATATATGGCAAAACCCAAATATACCGCACTATGCTTCTTAACTGTGGACAGATATACGTAAACACCCTGTACGTAAAACTTTTCAAAGCACTAAAGTTTCCATCTATTTACTAAAAGAGTCAAACTTTAAAAACCCTTGTATATAACGGCTTTTTGTTATTACTGGTTTTTACTACCCTACAAATTTTGGCCAAAAATACATGAACACCATGTACATAAAACCCAATAAAGCACTAAAATCCCATTTTTTTACTTTAAAATTAAATCTTTAAAAACCCTGTACATAACGGAATGTTTGTACTTACTGATTTTTACCAATTAGGCCAGGATTATATAAGACATCCCGTATATAATATCTTCTGTATTATAGTAACATCCAGTATAATTTATTAAAATTAAAACATTAATAAACAATCCTTTACAACATTCGGTATTATATCCCCGTTAACATACATATGTATAATACCTTTGTTAAAGACCCGATTGCCTGATCATTACTTGGCACCACATATGCGAAAATTTCATACCTTGGCAGCATTTCTTAGCAAGATTTGGTATTAAAATCGGATATATTTTTATGTAAAATGCAGGATATAGACGTAAAAATTCCAAATTTTCCGAACCAAGTCTTATTTATAACCTGTATACTGTATTTTTTAAATATTACAAAAAATCGATAAATTTCAACCAAGCTAAAAGTCAACTGACAACATGGGAACATCCATATACCTGTATATCCATTTTTTAAAAATCCTTTTAATGAAAAAATTTAAAAAATTGTCGTAGTACATAAAAAATAAATAAATACTCATAATTTAAAGACGAGAGGGGGAAACAAACCATATATGGCAAAACTTAAATACACCGCACTATGCTTCCTAACTGTGGCCAAATATACGTAAACACCTCTATACATAAAACTTTCCAAAGGATTAAAGTACTCATCTTTTACTTTAAAAGTCAACAAACACTGTAACATTCCTGTTTTTGTTTAATACTTATTTTTGAAAACCTGTGTATTATATAATAATAAACATTTTACCAATACATGTTTTGACCAGATATACATAAACACCCTGTACATAAAAACTTACCCAGGCACTGGTCTGCTTTTTTACTTAAAAAGTCAAAATTTATAAAACACCCTGTACACAACGATTTTTTTTATTATTGATTTTTAATATTTTGGCCAGGATTTATAGGACATCCTGTATCAAATATCTTCCCCATTTTACTCTAATAATGTAATTTTTGCAAATCCTGTATCTAATATTACCAACTATTATTGTAAATTTTTCCGTATTACACTAAAACTCAGTATAATGTATAAAAAGCTTAATTTGTATACCCAATATGAAAACCCCCTGTATTACTCTTTGTTTTACCGCACGTATATACCTATGTAACATACGTAGGAAAAACTATATGAAACACATATGGCCTGAGCAGCGGGTACGCGAAAATTTCATATCATCCGTCCCTCGTACTTGTCCCTTGCAGGTTTTGTTAGCAAAATTTCGTGTTGAAATCGGCCATAGTTTTGGGTAAAAAGCTGTATAGGCTCGTGAAAAATTCCAAATTTTCCGATCCAAGCATAGTTTTTCACCGGGAAACTGTATTTTTTCGAAATTACGAAAAAACCAGTCAAACTCGAAGATGCTAAAAGTCAACTGACAGCTCAATATATTTTAACCAGCCCTTGTACAAAATCAATAGTGGTCATAAAAACACTATCGCCAAAGCAAACCAAAGCCGCCTTATGCGATTTTGACTAACGAAAAAATCGCGATTTTTGGGTAAAAATGTGTATTTTTTTTTTGAAACGTATTTTTCACCTATTTCTAAGTGTTGTAGAGAAAACTGTAAATAGGTTTTTGAAAGATAAGTAGACGATCTAACGGATGGCGCAAAGGTGTTTTAATAGTTTTAATTATTAAAGCGACAATTTTAGGGTAAAGTCGGCACTTTTTTAATAAAATTTAAAAATTCATATCTTTAAAAGTATTTACCCTAGCGATTTGAAATTTTGATATGTTGTAGTGCAAATAGTAAACATTATGCAAGAATTATTTCAGAATTTTAGCTAAAATATTTTTTTGTAATTAAATAAAATGTAAAAAAATGTCCCATTTTTTAACAAAAAATCAAAATTTTTAAGCTTTATAAAACACGCTGTATAAATACCAAAATTATGCTGGATATCTCATTTTATAGAACTTTTGAGAAGAATCCAATGACGTTTGCGTTTTTTCAATTCAAGGTCACAGTTTTGAGAAAAAAAATAAAAACATGCGAAAATTTCCAAATTTTTGTCATTTTTTTTCATTTAAAAATTCTCCCAGAAAATAAAATATTTTTAACAGAAGATGATTTAGGAACTTTGTGTTTAAAAGACGATCTTTCATAATCCACTACGCTCATAACGATCAGTGAACCCGTTTTTGAGTTATTAAGGCCCAAAATCGGTCAATTTTTTCTTACAAAAACGTAAATAACTTTTTTCTATTTATCCGAATGAACCCAAAAACAATAGGGTTCTGAACGGGACCATTTCTGACCTGTGTACAAAATTTCGTTTCGATAAAATAAAACCCTGGACAGATAATTGATTACGCTCACCTCGTTTTTGAAAAGTCACATTTTTTGCCAAACCCTGTATTTAACTTTCCTCAATTGTTTTAAAATTTATTTGACAGGTGCCCCATTAAGTGGCCAATTTTTCCTGAAAATTTCAACTTTCTATCTTTTACCGTTTTTTGTTATGAATTTTTTCTGACAAAAAGCAAAAAGCGACACCGACCCAGCGATAACGAAATAAGAGTCACAGTATATTTGCGCTGTGCGTCGAATATAACAAGAAATGCATACGGCCCTGATGTTTGTCCACCTATTTTGGTTTTAAAACACATTGTTTTTTTATTGGGTAAATCTTATTTTGTAACACCCTGTACAGAAAAAAATAATTCGTCGTTTTACACCTGTTTATTAACAATCAGCTAAACAATTTTATGCAAGAATGGCAACAGGAACGAAAACATTACCACGGTAACTTTTCAGACTTTTATTGTCTTTAAAGGGACCAGCAAAGTGGTCAGAATTAACTTACAATTGCTTTTCCCGCAGTTTTTTATAAAGGCGAAAAATAATCAAAAAGTATGAAATAAGCCGAACTTTTTACAACCCTTTAAACTAAACGAATATGTACTAAGTCTGTAACATATTACATCTCAATGGTATTTAAATTTTAACGTTTTTTATAATCTCTCACTCCTTCGGACTAAGAGGGGACATACGGCCAAAGATCTAGGATACAAAAAAACAAAAAAACAAAGAACGTATTTTACAATGTCGTTATTAAGGGTATTTATATTTTTAATTAAACCAATTAGGAGTAAAAGCCCATGAGCGGCGTTCAGAGGTAAAATATTAATAAACAACGTTACTAAATAGTTTTGAAAAATTTCACATAAAAACTAAATAACAATTCTTTTAATATTATATATTATAAATTGGTTTTTAAATCTTTATATTTAAAAAAATTTGTAAATCTTCAGATGATAATTATATAACGTAGTTTTAATGTAGGTATTATAGTTTCAAGATTTTTTCAATATATCATCTTTTTGACCCACCCTGTATAGCGGTTCTGGTTTTTTTAAAACTATAAATACCTTTTCACAATTTCTATAAATACTTGTGTTTTTTCAATTACAATACTAACGTCAATATCGAAATTTAAATATATTCTTTAAATGTAAGTTAACTATTTTTGAGACACTCTGTATATGTTTTAATATGTTTTTATTAACTTACCCATACCACGTATTCAGTACCAAAATTTTATTTATATATCCAAAATAGCAAACATTTGGAAGCCATCTAAAATTTCGATTATTTTTATTTTACTTTCCACACGCTACAAAAGAAGTGCGAAAAACTGTGTTTTGCTTTTTTTTCAAGTTTTGATTTTCCAGAATCGATATATATTATATAAAGTGTAAAAAATGGAGGGGTAATAATAAGTTTTTTGGTCCACCCTGTATTATCATAATTTTATTATTTTTTACCTGTATATACACCTCTTACCAAGTTTTTGGTTATTTTATCTTAATAAATAAAGTCATTAGATTCGTTTTTAAAATTTAAGATAGAAAACCTAATAACAGATTTTTGGTACACCCTGTATAATATTTTTTTAAATATTATTATTTGGTTTAGAAATCTCTATATTTAAGCAATGTAAATCTTTAGATGGTATAATAACGTATTTTTATTGAATTTTAGTTTTAAGGCTTTTCCTATATAACATCTTTTTGACTCACCCTGTATAGCGGTTTCATATTTTTTTATAAACTACAGATACCTGTGCACAATTCCTATAAACATTTTTTTAATTGCAATAGTAACGTCAATATTAAATTTTAAATATATTCTTTTAAAATTTAAGTTAACTGTTTTTAAGACACTCTGTATATGTTTTTGATATGCTTTAATAAACTTACCCGTACCACGTCTTCAGTACCAAAATCTTATCTGAAGGTTTATATTATACCATGTATATTGTAGTTCTGGTAACAGGTTTTTAAAACACTCAGTATAAAAATTATGGAAAACATTTAATTTTTAAACTTTTTGACGCACTGGTCCAATAGTATTGATAAAAAAGCTAAAAAAGCCCAATCATATGTATAATACATTTTTTAACCCTATATGTTTTTACCAGATATACATAAACACCCTGTACGTAAAACTTTCCAAAGCATTAAAGTTTTCATCTTTTTACTATAAAAGTCAAACCTCAAAAACCCCTGTACATAACGGCTTTTTTGTTACTACTGGTTTTTACTATCCTACAAATTTTGGCCAGAAATACATTAACATCCTGTATATAAGACGCAAAAAACACTGTATTATTCTATTTTTTTTTACTTATTTTTGACAAATCTTGTACATAAAAATTTCTTTTATGTAGAGATTTCTATTATACCATGTATATTGTAGTTCTGGTAACAGGTTTTAAAACACTTAGTATAAAAATTTTAAGAAATAATAATTTTTTAACTTTTTTGACGCACTGTACAAATTGTAATGATAAAAAGCTAAAAAAGCCCAATCATATGTATAATACAATTTTTTTAACCCTATATGTTTTGACCAGATATATATAAACACCCTGTACGTAAAAATTTCCAAAGCACCAAGGTTTCTCATCTTTTTACTATAAAAGTCAAACTTTAAAAACCCCTGTACTTAACGGCTTCTTTGTTATTACTGGTTTTTACTACCCTACAAATTTTGGCCAGAAATACATTAACATCCTGTATATAAAACGCACAAAACACTGTGCTGCATTATTATTTTTTTAAACTTATTTTTGAAAAACCTTGTACATAAAAATGTTCTTATATCTAAGGGTTTCTATACCATATTTTATTGTAGTTCTGGTAACAGGTTTTTAAAACACTCAGTATAAAAATTATGGAAAACATTTAATTTTTTAACTTTTTGGACGCACTGTACCAATAGTATTAATAAAAAGCTAAAAAAGCCCAATCATATGTATAATACAATTTTTTTTGACCTTATATGTTTTGACCAGATATACATAAACACCCTGTACGTAAAACTTTCCAAAGCACCAGAGTTCCCATCTTTTTACCATAAAAGTCAAACTTTAAAAACCCCTGTACATAACGGCTTTTTGTTATTACTGGTTTTTACTACCCTACAAATTTTGGCCAGAAATACATTAAACACCCTGTACAAAAACCTAATAAAGCACTAATATTCCCTTTTTTTTACTTAAAAACTAAAACTTTAAAAAACCCTGTACATAACGGAATTTTTGTACTTACTGACTTTTACCAATTTGGCCAGGATTATATTAGACATCCTGTATATAATATCTTCTGTATTATAGTAACATCCAGTATAATTTATTAACATTAAAACCTTATTAAACAATCTTTTAAAACATTCGGTATTATATCCCCGTTAACATACATATGCATAATACCTATGTTAAAGACCCGATCGCCTGATCATTACTTGGCACCACATATGCGAAAATGTTATACCTTGGCAGCATTTCTTAGCAAGATTTGGTATTAAAACCGGATATATTTTCATGTAAAATGCAGGATATAGACGTAAAAATCCAAATTTTCCGATCCAAGCCTTATTTTCAACCTGTATGCTGAATTTTTTTAATATTACGAAAAAATCGATCAATTTCAACCAAGCTAAAAGTCAAGTGACAGCTCAATAAATTTTAATCTAAGCCTTGTCGATTTCAATAGGGATTAAAAAACACTATCGCCAAAGCAAACCAAAGCCGCCTTATGCGATTTTGACTAACGAAAAAATCGCGATTTTTGGGCAAAAATGTGTATTTTTTTTGAAACGTATTTTTCACCTATTTCTAAGGGTTGTAGAGAAAAACTGTTAATAGGTTTTTAAAAGACGATTAAACGATCTAAAGGATGGCGCAAAAGTTTTTAAATAATTTTAATTTATAAAGCGACAATTTTAGGTCAAAATCGGCACTTTTTAGTAAAATTCAAAAATTCATATCTTTAAAAGTGTTTACCCTAGCGACTTGAAATTTTGATATGTTGTAGTTCAAACAGTGAACATTATGCCAGAATTATTTCAAAATTTTAGCTAAAATAGTTTTTTTTAATAAAATAAAATGTAAAAATGTCCCATTTTTTAACAAAAAATCAAAATTTTCAAGCTTTATAAAACACGCTGTATAAATACTAAAATTATGCTAGATATCTTATTTTATAAAACTTTTAAGGAGAATCCAATGACGTTTGCGTTTTTTCAATTCAAGGTCACAGTTTTGAGAAAAAAATAAAAACATGCGAAAATTTCCAAATTTTTGTCATTTTTTTCATTTGAAAATTTCTTAGCGAAAATAAGATATTTTAAACAGAAGACCATTTAGGGACTTTGTGCTTAAAAGACGATCTTTCATAATCCACTAACCACCTAACGATATGTGAAACCGTTTTTGAGTTATTAAGGCTCAAAGTCGGTCAATTTTTCTTACAAAAACGTAAATAACTTTTTTCTATTTCTCCGAATGAGCCCAAAAACAATAGGGTTCTGAACGGGACCATTTCTAACCTGTGTGCAAAATTTCGTTTAGATAAAATAAAACCCTGATTAGATAATTGATTACGCTCACCTCGATTTTTGAAAAGTCACATTTTTGCCAAATCCTGTATTTAACTTTCTTCAATTGTTTTGAAATTTTTTTGACAGTTGCCCCATTAAGTGGCCAATTTTTCCTGAAAATTTCAACTTTCTATCTTTTACCGTTTTTTTGTAATGAATTTTTTTCTGACAAAAAGCAAAAAGCGACGACGGCCCACTAATAACGAATGTTGAATCACATATACATACGGCTGTCGGCCGTATGTAACAAGAAATGCATACGGCCCCTGATGTTTGTCCACCTATTTTGGTTTTAAAACACATTGTTTTTTTTTATTGGGTAAATCTTATTTTGTAACACCCTGTACAGAAAAAAAATAATTCGTCGTTTTTCACCTGTTTATTAACAATCAGCTAAACAATTTTATGTAAGAATGGTAACAGGAACAAAACATTACCATGGTAACGTTTCAGTTTTTATTGTCTTTAAAGGGACCAGCAAAGTGAACTTTTTACAACCCTTTAAACTAAACAAATATCTACTAAGTCTGTAACATATTACTTAACTAAAAAATATTTAAATTTAAACGATTTTTATAATCTCTCAGTCCTTCGGACTAAGAGGGGACATACGGCCAAGGACCTAGGATACAAAAAGGAAAAACAAAAAGAACGTATTTTTCCAATCTCGTTAATTAAGGGTATTTATATGTTTAATTAAACCAATAAGAGTGAGAGCCAGTAACGGACATTAGGAGGCAAAATTTACAACGTTACTAAATTATTATTTTTAAATTCCTGGTAAAGATTCTTATATGCAAAATACAAATTTTTTAAACTTTTTATTTGAATACATTGTATACAAAGTATTTTTTAAATTGCAAAAAAAATTTCTTTGTATACCTAAAATTTTAGCCCTAGCTACTTGTGTTGGCCAGATATACATAAACATCCTGTATATAAGAAATAAAAAATATATGGTTCTCTTTTTAATTTGAAATATTTAATTGAAAAAGAAAAGGTTTAAGACTTTTTTTTAAATACCAACTTTCGTTACACCCTGTATATTGTACAAAAAATCTGGTCAATTTTAAATTTTTAAATAATGTGCGTATATTCATTTGCTTGCAATATACTTTTATACCAGGCGTTTTATTTATAAAAAATGTTGGCAAGAAATTTAAAAACACTTTGTATATAAAACCTTTATTAAAACCTAAGATTCACCGTATAATGCAAATGATTAAATATTTTAAAATTTTGGTATCAGGTATTTGAAATACCCTGTATATAGAGAATACTCTATTTTTTCATGTTTAAACACATTGTATAAAGAATAAATTTTTTAAAGAAATTTTATATGTTTACCCAACATTATAATATTTAATTTTTTGAGACAGCCTGTACTATTCTTATATGTGTTATAATATTTTAACCTATCATATACATCATCCACTAAAATTTCATCGTGACATATTCATAAATAAAATTGTGGGAATTTTTTCAAATTTTAATTTAAAAAAATCATTTTAATTTTTTGAAACACCCTGTATTATTTTTATATGTATAATAATATTCTACCCTATCATATATATCACCCATTATAATTTTGTCTTTATATAATAATAAATAAGATGGTTTAAAATTTTTAAAAATTTAACAAAAAAACATATTTAATAAAATTTTTTGAAACATCCCGAATGGGGTTTTTAATGTTTTTGAGTAAAATTTATTAAGTTTATTGTTTTTCAATAACAATATTGTCAAAAATGTTGTAAATAAAAAAAATTAACATTTTTGGTCAAAATTCTATTGAAAATCACTTTTTATTTTATATCTTTGTTATTATTTAGGCTGTGCAATTTTGGTAAATAATATTTTAGATGGACAATTTAATTGTCTATATTTTTGGTCTATTGAAATTTTTGTATCTATTATAGCTTTTGAGAAAAAACATATTTTAAAAAAATTAAAATAATAAATATCTCAAAAACTAAAAAAGATAGAAAAAATTTTATAAAACAAAAAGATTAACCTGTAAATTCTCTATTCTAAAAGTTATTTAACTTTTTTCTCTAAACTTAACAGTTATCGAGATATTAATAAAAATCTATTTTTAGGATTTTTCCATGCTATCCCCTAGAAAAAATTAAAAAATTAAAAAGTTTATTTATTGATTCTTTTGCAGTTTTTTGATGTTTTTGGGTAAAATTTATTAAGTTTATTGATTTTCAATAAAAAAATTGTTAAAAATATTATAAATAAAAAAAAATAATTTTTTTAACATTTTTTGGTCAAAATTCTATTGAAAATCACATTTTATTTTATATCTTTGTTATTATTTAAGATATGCAATTTTTTTAAATAATATTTTAGATGAATAATTTAATTGTCAATATTTTTTGTTTTATTCAAATTTTTGTATCTATTATAGTTTCTGAGAAAAAAATATTTAAAAAAAAATTAAAATCATAAATATCTCAAAAACTAAAAAAGATAGAAAAAATTTTTATAAAACAAAAAAGATGTACCTGTAAATTCTCTATTCCAAAAGTTATTTAACTTTTTTCTCTAAACTTAACAGTTATCGAGATATTAATAAAAATCGATTTTTAGGGAATTTTTCCATGCTATCCCCTTCAAAAAATAGAAAAATTAAAAAGTTTATTTATCGATTCTTTTCAAGTTTTTTGATGTTTTTGGGTAAAGTTGATCAAGCTTATTGATTTCCAATGAAAAAATTGTCAAAAATATTATAAATAAAAAAAAATAATTTTTTAACATTTTTTGGTCAAAATTCTATTGAAAATCACATTTTATTTTATATCTTTGTTATTATTTAAGATATGCAATTTTTTAAATAATATTTTAGATGAATAATTTAATTGTCTATATTTTTGTTTTATTCAAATTTTTGTATCTATTATAGTTTCTGAGAAAAAACATATTTTTAAAAAATTAAAATCATAAATATCTCAAAAACTAAAAGAGATGGAAAAAAATTTTGTAAAACAAAAAAGATGTACCTGCAAATTCTCTATTCTAAGAAGTTATTTAACTTTTCTTCTAAACCTAATAGTTATCGAGATATTAATAAAAATCGATTTTTAGGGAATTTTTCCATGCTATCCCCTTCAAAAATAGAAAAATTAAAAAGTTTATTTATCGATTCTTTTCAAGTTTTTTGATGTTTTTGGGTAAAGTTGATCAAGCTTATTGATTTCCAATGAAAAAATTGTCAAAAATATTATAAATAAAAAAAATAATTTTTTAACATTTTTGGTCAAAATTCTATTGAAAATCACATTTTATTTTATATCTTTGTTATTATTTAAGATATGCAATTTTTTAAATAATATTTTAGATGAATAATTTAATTGTCTATATTTTTTGTTTTATTCAAATTTTTGTATCTATTATAGTTTCTGAGAAAAAACATATTTTTAAAAAAATTAAAATCATAAATATCTCAAAAACTAAAAGAGATGGAAAAAAATTTTGTAAAACAAAAAGATGTACCTGCAAATTCTCTATTCTAAAAGTTATTTAACTTTTTTTCTAAAACCTAATAGTTATCGAGATATTAATAAAAATCGATTTTTAGGGAATTTTTCCATGCTATCCCCTTCAAAAAATAGAAAAATTAAAAAGTTTATTTATCGATTCTTTTCAAGTTTTTGATGTTTTTGGGTAAAGTTGATCAAGCTTATTGATTTCCAATGAAAAAATTGTCAAAAATATTATAAATAAAAAAATAATTTTTTAACATTTTTTGGTCAAAATTCTATTGAAAATCACATTTTATTTTATATCTTTGTTATTATTTAAGATATGCAATTTTTTTAAATAATATTTTAGATGAATAATTTAATTGTCTATATTTTTTGTTTTATTCAAATTTTTGTATCTATTATAGTTTCTAAGAAAAAAATATTTTAAAAAAATTAAAATCATAAATATCTCAAAAACTGAAAAGATAGAAAAAATTTTATAAAACAAAAAAGATGTACCTGTAAATTCTCTATTCTAAAAGTTATTTAACTTTTTCTCTAAACCTAATAGTTATCGAGATATTAATAAAAATCGATTTTTAGGGAATTTTTCCATGCTATCCCCTTCAAAAAATAGAAAAATTAAAAAGTTTATTTATCGATTCTTTTCAAGTTTTTTGATGTTTTTGGGTAAAGTTGATCAAGCTTATTGATTTCCAATGAAAAAATTGTCAAAAATATTATAAATAAAAAAAAATAATTTTTTTAACATTTTTTGGTCAAAATTCTATTGAAAATCACATTTTATTTTATATCTTTGTTATTATTTAAGATATGCAATTTTTTAAATAATATTTTAGATGAATAATTTAATTGTCTATATTTTTTGTTTTATTTAAATTTTTGTATCTATTATAGTTTTTGCGAAAAAAATATTTTAAAAAAAATTAAAATCATAAATATCTCAAAAACTAAAAGAGATGGAAAAAAATTTTTATAAAACAAAAAAGATGTAATTACAAATTCTTTATTCTAAAAGTTATTTAACTTTTCTTCTAAACCTAATAGTTATCGAGATATTAATAAAAATCGATTTTTAGGGATTTTTTCCATGCTCATCTTCCATCCCCTTGAGAAAAATGTCAAAATTAAAAAAGTTTATTTATTGATTCTTTTGCAGTTTTTTGATGTTTTTGGGTAAAAGTGATTAGGTTTATTGATTTCCAATGAAAAAAATTGTCAAAAATAATATAAAATAAAGTTTACAAAAATTTTTAAATTTTAAAACCAAAAAAATTATTTTAATTTTTTGACACTTTGCATCATTTTATTATGTATAATAATATTTAAAATTTTATCTTTATATCTTTATAAATAAAGTTGCAGGAAATTTTTAAATTTTAAAAATTTTCTATATAAAACTAACCAACATGTTTGGTACACCATGTATATTATTTTAAATATAAATATTTAATTTTCCTTATTTAAATTATTAATTTTTTTAAATGTTTTGTATTTATTGAAAAGATCCTTTGTATACAAATTTTTGTGATATCCTGTATACTGTATAAAAACCTACCCAAATTTACATTTGGATACTGTGTAAATATTTATTCGCTTACAACCTAGTACAGGCGTTTAATTTATAAAATTTTGCAGGAGTTTTTAGGACTTCCCATATTATATAAAACTTTTAATGAGAATAAAATCCCCTTATTTATTCTTTTTATATATATTTTTAAGATCTTGTATAAAATACAAAGAGAATAAATTATTTTAAATTCTAGTTAAAGATTCTTTACGATACTCCTGTATAATAAATATGCAAAATACAAAAATTTTCAACTTTATAAAATACATTGTATACAAAGTATTTTTTAAATTTTCACATTTAACATTTTCATACGTATGCCTGTATTCTGGGCCTAGCCACTTGTGTTGGCTGAGATATACATAAACACCCTGTATATAAGAAGTAAAAATTATATAGGTCTCTTCTTTAATTTAAAATATTTAATTTAAAAAGAAAAAGTTTATGATGTTTTTTTTTAATACCAACTTTCGTTACACCCTGTAGAATGTACAAAAAACCTGGTCAATTTTAAATACTCTGCGTATATTCATTTGCTTGCAATACAGTCTAATACCAGGCGTTTTATTTATAAAAAATGTTGGCAAGAAATTTTAAAACACCCTGTATATAAAACTTTTATTGAAACCCAAGATTCAATGTATAATGCAAATGATTAAATATTTTTAAATTTTGGTATCAGGTATTTGAAATACCCTGTATATAGGAAATATTCTATACCCTGTATATTGTAGTTCTGGTAACAGGCTTTTGTAACACTCGGTATAAAATATGAGAAACATTTAATTTTGTAACTTTTTAGACCCACTGTATAAAATTTATTACCAAAAAAACCCAATTATTTGTATAATCCCCAACATTTTACCCTACATGTGTTGACCAGATATACATAAACACTCTGTACATAAAACTAACTAAAACACAAAGGTCTTTCTTTTTTACTTTAAAAGTCTAACTTTAAAAATCACTGTACATAACGCTTTTTTGTAATTACTGGTTTTACTACCGTACATTTTTTGGCCAGCAATACATCAACATCCTGTATATAAGACATACAAAACACTGTAACATTCTTGTTTTTTTACACCTATTTTTGAAAACCTTGTACATAAAAATGTGCTTTTATCTAAAAGTTTCTATTATACCATGTATATTGTAGGTCTCGTAACAGGTTTTTAAAACACTCAGTATAAAAATTATGGAAAACATTAATTGTTTTTACTTTTTGACGCACTGTTCAAATTGTATTAATAAAAAGCTAAAAAGCCCAATCGTATGTATAATACAAATGTTTTTAACCCTATATAGATATACATAAACACCCTGTACGTAAAACTAACCAAAACACAAAGGTCTTTCTTTTTTACTTTAAAAGTCTAACTTTAAAAATCTCTGTACATAACGCTTTTTTTGTAATTACTGGTTTTACTACCGAACATTTTTTGGTCAGAAATACGTCAACCCACTGTATGGAAGACATACAAAATACTGTTACATTCTTGTTTTTTTATACCTATTTTGGAAAAACCTGGTACAAATAAAACATGAACTTTTATCTATACAGGTTTGGGCTATACCATGTATATATAATATAGTTCTCAGTAAAGAGTTTTTCGAAACACTCAGTATAAAATATAGGAAACACAAAATTTTTGTAGACCCGCTGTACAAAATGTATTAATAAAAAGCAGAAAAGAAACCAATAATATGTATTAATACCAAAAATTTAGAACCTACATATACATAAACACCCTGTACATAAAACTTACCAACGCACAAAAGTCCCCCTTTTTACTTCTAAAACACAAACTGAAAAAAAAACCCTTACATACATGGATTTTTGACTATTACTGGTTTTACTACCCTACATACTTTGGTCAGAAATACATAAACATCCCGTATATAAGGCACAAAAATATTATAATATACCTGATTTTTAATACCTATTTTGAAAACACCATGTACATACAAAAATATTCTTTTAACTACAGGGTTTGACTATACCCTCCATAACGTAGTTCTGGTAATGGATTCTTTAAACACCCAGTATAAAATATGAGAAGCACAATTTTTTTTAACTTATCAGACGCACTGTATAAACTGTATAAATAAAAAGCCAAAAAGAGTCCAATTATACGTACAATACCAAATATTTAACCCTAAATATTTTGACCAGATATACATAAACACTCTGTACATAAAACTTATTTAAGCCCTTAAGTCCCCCTTTTTACTTTGAAAGTTAAAATTTAAAAACACCCTGTACACAACGGATTTTTTATCATTACTGATTTTTACTAATTTGACCAGGATTATTTAAAACATCCTGTATATCATATGTATTTTCTTAATTTTATTATAAATATCTAATTTTTATAAATCATTTATCTAATATTACCAATTAGTATTTTTTTCTTTGTAATAGTAACACTCTGTAATATGCTGGCTCAAGGCTCGTCCTTTTAAAACATCCTGTATAACTTTATGTATGTTATATATGTTACATACCTACATTCTATACTATATGTAACACACACAATTTCCTGAGCACCATGTACGCGAGAATTTCATAGAATAGATCGTCCCTCGTATCTGTCCATTCCAGCTTTATTTAGCGTGATTTTGTATTGAAATCGGACATAGTTTTGAATAAAATGTCGCATATAGGTCGTGAAAAATTCCAAATTTTCCGATCCAAGTATAATTTTCCACCGGAAAGCTGTATTTTTTTTAAAATTACGAAAAATAGGTCTATCTTAAAGATGCCCAAAGTCAACTGACAGTTCATATCATTTAAACCAACCTCGTAGATATTCGAAGTCCTTGTGACCAACAAAATCGAATCGAACAGCCACCTTGACGAATTTAAGCAACAAATTTTTCGCGATTTTTTGGCAAAATTTGGTAATTTTTTTTTAAATCAATTTTTTACCAATTTCCAGTTATCGCAGAGAAAAATGGTAAACAGGTTTTTGACAGGCAATTAAATAATCTAACGAATGGCGCAAAGGTTTTTTCAAAATTTTAAATAATAAAGCGACAATTTTGGGTCAAAATCGGTACTTTTTTAGTAAAGTTCAAAAATTCATATCTTTAAAACCATTTAAACTAGCGACTTAAAATTTTAATATGTTGTAGAGCAAATAGTAAACAATATGCCTAAAATTTTTCAAAATTTTAGCTTAAGTACTTTTTTCGGAAAAAATAAAATGTAAAAAATGTCCCATTTTTTAACAAAAAATGAAAATTTTGAAGCTCTATAAAACACGCTGTATAAACGATACGATTATCTTAAATATCTTGTTTTATGGAACTTTTTGTGTAGAATCCAATGACATTTGCGTTTTTTCAATTCAAGGTCAAAATTTTGAGAAAAAAATAAAAACATGAAAAAAATTAAAATTTTTGTCAATTTTTTTCATTTAAAAATTTCTCAGAGAAAATAAAACATTTTAAACAGAAGACCATTTAGGCGTTTTAAGTCTAAAAGAGGCCCTTTCATGTCCCACTTACCCCATGACGATCGGTGAAATCGTTTTCGAGTTATTAAGCGTTAAAGTCGGTCAATTTTTTCTTACAAAAACGTAAATAACTCCTTTTCTATTTATCCGATTGAACCCAAAAACAATAGGGTTCTGAACGGGACCATTTCTGACCTGTGTGCAAAATTTCGTTTCGATAAAATAAAACCCTGGACAGATAATTGATTACGCTCACCTCGATTTTTGAAAAGTCACATTTTTGCCAAACCCTGTACTTAACGTTCTTCAATTGTTTTAAAAATTTTTTTACAGTTACCCCATTAAGTGGCCAATTTTTCCTGAAAATTTCAACTTTCTATCTTTTCCCGTTTTTAAATTATGATTTTTTTTTCGAAAACATGCACATTGAGTGAAAATTTTGGACCGGGATTATATACATACGGCAGCAGCCGTATGTAACAAGAAATATACATTTGACGTGTGCGCTTTGTCCACTTTTAGGTAAAAATCATCATCCATTCTAGATAATACCTAAAAAACTAATATTTTTTATCGCATTGGCAACAGTGTCATTTTATCACATTGGCAACACTGTCACGTGCAAAGTGTACACATTTTAATGACAATATTAATCTTGATTTGATGAATTGCAATGTTGCCTATCTACAACATAATTTAATATGTCATTTCTATTTTAAAATTTATAAACTCTCTTACTCCTGCGGACTAAGAGAGGAATACATTTGACCAAAGACAATCTTCTATTTTTTTATTTAGTAAGAAAGTTATACTATATAGTTTTAAAATTTACCATATAAAACTAACCAACATGTTTGGTACACCCTGTATATTATTTTTAAATATTATTATTTAATTTTCCTTATTAAAAATATTGTTTTTTTCTAAATGTTTTGTATTTATTGAAAAGATCTTTTATATACAAATTTTTGTAATACCCTGTATACTGTATAAAAACCTACCCAAATTTACATTTGGATACTGTGTAAATATTTATTAGCTTACACCCTAGTACATGCGTTTAATTTATAAAATTTTGGACAGAATTTTTAGGACTTCCCGTATATAAAACTTTAATGAGAATAAAATCCCTTTATTTATTCTTTTTATACACATTTTTTAAGATCTTGTATAAAATACAAAGAATAAATTATTTTTAATTTCTAGTTAAAAATTCTTATGATACCCTGTATAATAAATATACAAAATACAAACATTTTCAACTTTTTAAATACATTGTATACAAAGTACTTTTTAAATTGCCAAAAACATTTTCTATGTATACCTAAAGTTTTAGCCCCAGCCACATAGGTTGGCCAGATATACATAAACATCCTGTATATAAGAAGTAAAAATTATATAGTTTTCTTTTTAATGTGAAATATTTAATTTAAAAAGAAAAAGTTTATGATGTTTTTTTAATACCAACTTTCGTTACACCCTGTATAATGTACAAAAACCTGGTCAATTTTAAATTTTTAAATACTCTGCGTATATTCATTTGCTTGCAAAACAGTTTAATACCAGGCGTTTTATTTATAAAAAAATGTTGTCAAGAAATTTTAAAACACCCTGTATATAAACTTTTTTTGAAACCCAAGATTAAATGTATAATGCAAATGATTAAATATTTTTAAATTTTGGTATCAGGTATTTGAAATACCCTGTATATAGGAAATTTTCTATACCCTGTATATTGTAGTTCTGGTAACAGGTTTTTGTAACACTCAGTATAAAATATGAGAAACATTTAATTTTGTAACTTTTTAGACCCCTGTATAAAATTTATTACCAAAAAACCCAATTATTTGTATAATACCTAACATTTTACTCCTACATATTTTGACCAGATATACAAAAACACTCTGTACATAAAACTAACCAAAGCACAAAGGCATTTCTTTTTTATACTAAAAGTCAAACTTTAAAAATCCCTGTACATAACGCTTTTTTGTAATTACTGGTTTTACTACCGTATATTTTTTGGCCAGAAATACATCAACCCCTGTATGTAAGACATACAAAATACTATAACATTCTTGTTTTTTTATACCTATTTTGGAAAAACCTTGTACATATAAAACATGAGCTTTTATCTACAAGTTTGGGCTATACCGTGTATAATATAGTTCTCGATAAAGAGTTTTTTGAAACACTCAGTATAAAATATAGAAAACACAAAATTTTTAACTTTTGTAGATCCACTGTAAAAAATATATAAGTAAAAAGCCGAAGAGAAACCAATACTTACACACCACACTTTAAGACCCACATATTTCGACCAGATTTACATAAACACCCTGTACATAAAACTTACCCAGACACTAGAACCCTCTTTTTATATTTAAAATGTCAAAATTTAAAATCACTCCTGTACACAACCAATTTTTTATCATAATTGGTTTTTACTACTTTGGCCAGAATTTATAGGACATCCTGTATATAATATATTCTCCCTTTTATTCCGGTTATGCAATTTTTAAAAATCCTGTATCAAATATTACCAATGAATAGTGTAATTCTTTCCTTATTATACTAACACTCCGTATAATGTACAAAAAGCCTAATTTATATGCATACCTAATATTAAAACCTCCTCTAGTACGTTATGTATTAACATCATAAGTCCTAAACTTACATACATTAAAAAATACCGCACCTTGTATAATTCCCTTGCAGCTTTATTTAACGAGATTTTGTATTGAAATCGGGCATAGTTTTGAATAAAATGCTTTATATAGGTCGTGAAAAATTCCAAATTTTCCGATCCAAGTATAATTTTTCACCGGAAACTGTATTTTTTCGAAATTACGAAAAAACCAGTCAAACTCGAAGATGCTAAAAGTCCACTGACAGCTCAATATATTTTAACTACTCCTTGTACAATTTCAATAGGGGAATAAAAAACACTATCGATCACAGCCGTCTAGTCGAATTTGAGAGACGAACAAATCGCGATTTTTGGTCAAAAATTTGTATTTTTTTTTTGAAACGTGTTTTTTACCTATTTGTTACTGTTGTAGAGAAAAACCATAAATAGGTTTTTTAAAGATAATTAAACGATCTAACGAATGGCGTAAAGGTTTTTTGATAATTTTAATAAATAAAGCCACAATTTTAGGTCAAAGTCGCATTTTTTTAGTAAAATTTAAAAATTCATATCTTTAAAAGCATTTATCCTAGCGACTTAAAATTTTGGTATGTTGTAGTGGTAATAGTGGACTATATGCCAAAATTATTTTAGAATTTTAGCTCCAATAGTTTTTTGTAATAAAATAAAATGTAAAAAAATGTCCTGTTTTTTGACAAAAAATGAAAATTTTGAAGCTTTATAAAACACGCTGTATAAATTGTACAGTTATGTTTTATATCTCATTTTATAGAACTTTTTGTAAAAAATTTAACAGCATTTACATTTTTTTGATTCAAGGTCACAATTTAAAGAAAAAAATAAAAACCTGCCAAAATCTCAACATTTTTTACATTTTTTTTCATTTAAAAATTTCTCAGAGAAAATAAAACATTTTAAACAGAAGACCATTTGGGCGTTTTGAGTACAAAAGAGGCCCTTTCATATTCTGCCAATCGCATGATGATTGGTGAAACGGTTTTTGAGCTATTAAGGCCCAAAGTCAGTCAATTTTTTCTTACAAAAACGCAAATAACTTTTTTTCTATTTATCCGAATGAACCCAAAAACAATAGGCTTCTAAATGGGACCACTTCTAACGTATGTGCAAAATTTCGTTACGATAAAATAAAATCCTGGACAGTTATCGCGTTACGCTCACCTCAATTTTTGAAAAGTCAGTTTTTTTGCCAAATCCTGTATAAGACAACCTTCAATTGTTTTCAAATTTAATAGGCACGTGCCCCATTAAGTGGCCAATTTTTCCTGAAAATTTCAACTTTCTAACTTTAGCCGTTTTTTTATTATGAATTTTTTCTGAAAAAATGTAAAAAAGCTGTCGCATTGTACCACGGCCGTATATACATTTGACGCGAGGTACCAAATTGCCTGTTCCATTGGCTAACATACACCCCCATAGTAAGATATTACCTCCTCTGTGCTTCACTGTTAGACAAACATTTTCAATTTTAAGGCTGTATATTTTTTCCTCCAGACTTTATCCCGCCATCTGATCCAAAAAGGTTATATTTAGTTATTAGACAAAAATTAACATTTTTGGATCAGACGGCGAGATAAAATCTGTGTCTGCGTCGAATTCCAAATACATTGTATTTGACCGCATTAATTTGTAGCTGCGAAGAATTGTCGTCGCGCCATATTTGCCGTGTCGATTTGTCGCGCGACCAATTGTCCGCGTCACATTGTCGTAGATCCCTTAAAATTTATGCCATTTGAGAATAATGGACAGGAAATATCATATTGTCAACTTATTTTAATCCAATCTTTACTACTAGTAAACTAACACCATCTGAGATACCTAGATTAGTTTGCGACGGATCATAGCCACCTACATAAAATAATAAAAATGGCTCTAAAAATATCAAGTAGGCGTAAGAACTTTTAAAATGTTAAATTCTAATTTAACTGCTTTAGAAATAGGTACCAAAATGTTAAAATATATAGGGTGGTTTAAAAAACCGAAGGTAACCAGAAAATAAAAATGAACACTTAAAAAAATGATTAAAAAAATAAATAAATAAATAAAACTCACTAAAAAGTTTAAAATAATAAATAAAAAAAAGTCGGGTAATAACATACGGTATTAAAATATAAAAAGCCTTTTCTTTTTAATTTATTATTATTACTAATAAACATAGACTAAAAAACACTAAGAGTACCTCTTTTAAAGACTACATTAAAAAACAAAATGACGTGTAATTTGACTGGTTTTCCCAATAAAACAAATTAAAAAAAAACTTGTCAAAACTAACCATTACCTCCCCAATGTCATACAAACAAATTACACGTCCCTGTGCTTTTTACTGTCTCTCTTTTAGTTTAGTGAAAAGAGTAAATCTTGTTATAAGATGTAATAGCAATTTGTAATCTGATTGGTATTATTATATTATTTGAATAACGGTGGCGCTAGTAGAGCTTTGACAGAGAGAAAACAATAGGTCTAGTACCTTTTTCTCTTGCGATCTTAATTGGTTTTTTTATAGAATCACCGCGCAAGTGCATTCTTTTAAATAAAAAAAAATAAAATCGGACCACAACGGAGTAATCGCGTAACATACACAAAAAAACAGACCTGGCTAATTGATAACCTTCTTTTTTTTTAGGTCGGTTAAAAATATGCTAAATCTACCCTTTTTTCATATTATTTATTTAGGTATACAGAATTTTATTTTGATAACACCACCCGAGTTATGATTTCTTCAATAAACGCACCCAATGTGTCCCATTTAAAGGGCTAAAATAATATATCGTAACATTCTTTTGCGGCATCTTTTATATTTGAAACGAGTGTCAAAAAATGAGCAGTTTATTAAGGAGCTTACGTGGTTTTTAAATGAATACGTAAATTTTAAGGAAATATGAATATTTAATTGACGCAGTATCCTTATAAACTTTAAAAAGACTTTTGTTTACCTTCAACATAAGGGTGACTTTTACTTAGAGTTCCATAATAGGAAAATTGATACATGTAAACTGGCGAATAGTTGCATTGAAGAACTGCATGTTTGTGGGAACTTCTTACAAATTGATCGTCACTCCACCACTAAAAAATTAAAACAAAACACAAAAAAAAATTATGAATAATTTATTAAAAACTTGATATGTTTTCAAAGAAATGATTATTAAATTAATATTGAATATACAAATTTATAAATGTACATTTAAAAATACCATTTTTTCTAATATCCTAAGTAAGTAAAAAGTACCGCAACTTTTAAATATTTTTAAAGCCGCTAAAGCTACATTTAGCAAATTTGTTATTTAAGGTGTTTTGGACATGTGGAATCAAATAGTGATTTCGGCACTGTTGCCAGATTTCCCAGTTTTTGTGCTACACGTATTTATTTTAGTTTTTTAAATAAAATGCCCCATTTGTTTTTATTGCATTAAATTGAACGGATTAAATTTATTCTCTAAATTTTCAAAATTCTGTCTCCATTAGTTGTTGAGATATAATACACTACACTTTCTGCAAAAAGTAATTTAGGGCCTAAATATCTTTGAAATCCCTAAAGCTATGTTTACCAAATTTGGTATTTAGGGGTTTTTAGCATACCTAATTGATCAATGATATTAGCATTATTGCCAAATTTTAATGTGTTGTCATATATCGGTAACTAGTAACGATTAAATTTTGAAAATTTGAAATCTTAATAAAGTTGGCACGCTCCTTTCATTGCAATTAAAATTAATTGGGCATTTTATTTAAAATACCAAAAATATTACATGTAGCAAAAACTGAAAAATCTGGCAACAATGATAGTATCACTGGTCAATTTTACTTACCCAGAAACTCTTAAATGCCAAAATTTGCAGACGCAGATTAGGTGGTTTTAGAGATAATTGAGCGCATCTGAACTTTTAACCTAAAATGTGGTGTTGTCATATCTTAGCAGCCAGTAAAAACATAATTTTACAAATTTGTAGACCCAATAAATTTATCCTGCGTAATATTTTGCAATGAAAATAATTGGGACATTCCATTAAAAAAAAACAAAAAGATACGTGTAGCACAAAACAAAAAAATCTGACAACGGTGCTGATATTACTATTCAAGTTTTCATGCCCGATACCTTCCACATACCACATTTTAATTAATGTAGCTTCAGCG
The DNA here is from genome assembly GCA_014170235.1 of Listronotus bonariensis. NCBI lineage: Eukaryota > Metazoa > Arthropoda > Insecta > Coleoptera > Curculionidae > Listronotus > Listronotus bonariensis. Next base: position 43,170 of record JACEGR010004479.1, read on the forward strand.
GTTTTAAAGATATTTAAGAGTGGCAGTACTTTTTACTAGCCCAGTATAACGTTGTTATTAAAAAATATATATAATAAATTTTATTATTGGGTTTTTAAATGTTTAGTTCTGATTAGATTTGGTTTTTGTGTCTTTAGGAAATCTTCTTTGAGTCACATGTTTCGAGAAGCTTAATATAAATAAAGTCTTATTTAATTTAATAACAGGGTTAATTTTCCGTAGTTATTGACTGTATTTCTTATTCTGGATATTTTATTGGGTTTATATATATATTATTTATTTTGACGATTTTAAAACACAGTACTAAAATACAAATACTTTTACCAAATTTTACTTATTTTTTTTATCTAACCCTACAATATCCTTTGTCGCATTGTTAATCCTACAACGCGATAAATTTAGTTTTATTTAAGTTAATTGTAAACACCGTGTATATTTCTATTAGTGTAGAGTTACTGGACATTATGTAATTTGAAGACATTTAACTCTTGCACGGTTAAAAACTTTTTACTGTATCAATATTAACACAAGTAAAGAGTGACCAAATTTACTAGAATATTAGAGAGGAAAGAAAAATAACTATAAAAATATTTTTATTAAGGAAAGAAAATTGGTAAGTGTTGCTTAGGAATAACCATTTAATTTGCAAGAAGGTTAGCCGCACACAATCTATTTTCTGACCCTGATACTATTGGACCGATTCTCGAAATCGATTATTTAAATGTGAACGATATCGGTTCAGTCGACTGATCCGATATCGTCGATATTCGATCTGTTATCAAATTAAATGTATGTGTCTTGGTTAAAAAAATCTATATACAGTCCACTTTTAATCGAAATCGAGAATCGAAATGTCCGATTTTGGAGTTAAAAAGTTGAATAAGTGCGACTTCCCTAGAAGCTAGATTTTAAGATTTAAAACTTTAAGACACCCTCAGACGGTCAATATTATTGTGGTAATATTAATATTGATCAATAATATTGAACGTGTGGGAAATAAATTGATACAATAATATAATATCATGATATATTGCGTCAATAATATTGCTTCAATAATATTGACTGTGTTAGGGAGTGCTTTAATACCGCTTAAAAAATGCAATAATAAATAATATCATAAATTACATTTAAAAATGCTGCTAAATTTTCACCAAAATTTCCATTTTGCCAGCGTATTCTCGTCGTATTTCTTCACCAATATCTGTTGAATTGACATTAGGCTTAAGTGGCATATTTGGCAGTAAGAGTTGTGGATTAGAGTTGTACCAATTAGCAGTACTTGTTGCCGATTCAATATCTACAAGTATGTTAAATGTTAATTAAGCAATTGGCGTGGCAAGACATTATTTGCAACCTTAAGAATTCTAACCTTTATTTAGCTTTAAAAATAAATATTCTATTCGAATACCCACCAGTTATGTATCCAACTGTTTCCTCTGAGTTATGGCCTATAATAATTGGCACTCTTGCAATATCACCTGATTCTAAAGCTTCATATAATGGCCGAGTCAAAAAGGAATTGTCAGATTCCACCTCAATAACATTTTGGGAATTTTAAAAATATACATTTTTGGGAAATTTAAATTTTAATTGGGTTACTTAACATTGGGAAATTTGGGACATAAACAATACGTGAGGTGTCAAGGTTTAAAAAGTATAAATCAAACAATTTTCTAGGTTACTCTTATAATAATAAACAAAAACATTAAACAAGCTGAGATCGCCGAGAGAATATAAAACAAATACTGGAAAATTTGATATTTAAAGAAGAGAGAAAGAAATCAAAGGGGATTGTTTATCAGATAACAAGCAGTTAGTGAAGTAAAGTATAAAAGTTAAAGTTTAGTTCAGCCCCGTACGGGCTATCCCTGAGGGATATGCCCGTACTAAATGAATTAGCCCAATGCTAGTTGGTCCTGAATGCAAAGTTAGTTTTGATGGTCCACTGGTCTCATGGTCCCAAGAAGATAGTTCCATATGGTACATTTGCCCCAAGTGACGTAAAGTGACCCTGTATGTATATTTCAAAATTTCAACAGTTGTTTTGAGTTTAGGCAACTTAAAAGAATTTTCTCTTACATTTAATAAAAAAATAATTCTCTTAATTTTCCGTACTTTAATAAGAAGTAACTTCTGACTTCTTTAATAGTGTAATAAAAAAAATATTACAATATTATTATTTTTTAAAACTCAAATTCAAATTTTTCATTTATATCCCAAATATTTTTATAATGACTGACAAAATTAAAAATTAAAAGCCAATCGAGATGTATGTATATGCCAATCGCATTCTAGAATTACATACTTTAGCCAAATCGACACTTAAAAATGAATTCTACTCCCCTTCTTTAAAATGCGCCATTTGGGCCCAGAAGCCGCCTATAACCTTGGACAAACATCATTTGGCCGTCATTGAAGCAATCTCTACTACAGAGGGTGCAGATTTAGAAGCCGAGGACACTGTAAGAAGTACTGTCGTTGGGTATTATTATGAAGTTTTAACCATTTATTCTACTCTTTTGAAAAACCTCATGATACTGATACTGCAGTCAATCTCGAGTTCAAGCACCTAGTGTTAAATTACCTAAAAATAAAATTGCCTGTTTTTCAATACGGAGATTTTAAAAACTTGTGCACATGTTATGATTTGTTTTATAAATCTTATTGATAAAAATGACACTTTAGCTAATATAGAAAAGTTTCAATACTTACTTACATGTCTTTCTGATAATGTTTACAGCAATTATTAGTGAGGTCTTCCAGTAACTGAGACAAATTATCCCATAGCTTTGGAAACTTTAATAAAAAGACTTCAAAAATAAACGGAGTTTATTGGCAACTCATTATTGGCAGACAATTTATAACTTAGAAAAACTTCATAATAATTCTTCACAGCTTCGTAGGCAATTCATCAGATACATTTTGGTGAAAACCTAGATGCATTAACTATCCTTAAAATTTCCTACCGAAGAACAGAGTTTTATCATGTTCCGCTTTCTTGGTTGAAAATCTCGAGATACGTACGTGTTGGAGCTGTGAATATAGTCGTATTGAATGCCTTCTTCCAGCTGAAAGACTTCTCCTGGGAAAACACGTACAGCATTTATTCAGTAGCATTAACTACAATCTGTATTGGCCGAGAAGCCACCTTACAAACATAAACAAAAAAGGTCTTTGCGCTGCTTGGATTTCAAATTCTAATAGCTTGTGCAATGCTAATCACTTTATAATTGTGCCATATTTTTAATAAACCTCCAATGAAAAAACTAATTGCTAAACAAAACAACCTTGCAGCACTGCCTTAAATCATCCCACTCTACATAGCAGCAAAATGTGATTCTTACCTATACTGTAAAATGTCGATTAAGACATCACAGTTTGCCATTTTCACTAAATAGATAAACCATGCTTCAAATAACAAAATAACCCAGCCAGATGACCACTGGGTCGGCTTGGGTTTGAGTCGCTTATGTTTTAAGATTTATAAATCGAACGAATAAAAAATAATTTTTTAGGCTCTTTTGTAGAGATAGAACCAGCACGCAGCCTCTAATTGTCTGCTTGGTAAACAGGTACAACATCCAAATATTTTCTGAGGAAATTAAAATATCTCAGGAAGTAAATCATCTATCCAAACCTTTAGAAGGCTTTTCCTGTTTCTGGACAAAGACGGTGTTCTTAGAGTAGTGTGGGCGTTTAAATAATTCCCTTTTAAATTATGACCAAAAAATTTCCTATTCTTTACCCCAAGTTCACTGTTCTGAACTGATCTCCTATCACAGGATTATCATGACTAAAACTTTCACCCAGGTTTGTAAACTTTACATTTTCCAATAAGTCAGCAATTCTGGATTTTATCCCCAAGCGGGCTATTAGATCCTGTTCTTTCTGGTAATGCGTTAAATGCTTTGAAAGCCGAATCCTAAACCACTCGAACCCTATATGGGATGCTCCCGCTTCGTTGGCCAATAAACAGCAAAATCCATTTAGCTCTTTACCGGCGTTGATAATATGACCATCTTTATAAACCAAGGTCTGGAAAACCACTGAGGTTCGAAAGAGTCAAAGGCATATCTCTGTCATATTTATTTGTTTTGTCAACTGAGCGCTGCACACCCTGAGCTGGCATCAGACTTAACCACCGATTTGCTTTTCGGCTGCTCTTCTGACGATTTCATTGCACGCCGTGGCCGCTTGCAGCACCCATATTTAGCGATCAGGGTACAAACTTCGTGGGTGCAAACCGCAGAGTTACTAAAACTGCACGAAAGACAGCTGCTGGCAGAGAGAAAATCTCGCGTGGTCATTACTTAACCCCGCCAGTAATCCTCATTTTGGTGGCTTGTGGGAGGCGAGCAGTCAAATGAGTAGGGGTACACCCACTTTTTCTGCGTTATTGCAAACAAATACCTACCTCTATGAGGAGCTATCCGCTGTATTCGTTCAAATTGAGTCAATTCTGAACCTCGAGACCGCTTTGTAGTGTCAGTTTAGATCCAGCTGATCTTTCAGCTCTACACCAGGGCATTTTTTAACCCTTGAACTCTTACAGCGGTCCCAACTTCTCAGACTTAACTACGTTAAATATTAACCGCCTTAATCGTTGGAAGGCTCAATCCAAAGGTTGTCACAAGATTTTTGGAAGCGCTGGCACCAAGAATACTTTACCAACCTTCAAAACGTTCCAATGGAACAGTTTCCAATCTCCTGTTAACGTAGGTATGCTAGTTAGTTAATGAAAGATGAGAATGCATCTCTTTGCATTGGAATTTAGCAAGAGTTACTGAGGTGCACAAGGGCAAGTTGGCATTTGTCGTGTCTGCACTGTGGCGACTGCTCATGCCCATCAGAGGCCAGTGGTAAAACTGTGCCCTTCCTTATAAATTGATTAGGAAAAATTCACTCTAATTTTGGTGGGCGGAATGTTCCGTACACGCATATTTTTTTTTTTGTTTACTTAATATATATTTTTGTTCTAATTTTATTTTTATAGGTAATATAAGTTTATTATTTATAATTATTTCGTAAATAATAATTAAATTGCAAAATAGGATTTTCTTATTTTCAATTTTTCTACGAGCAAGACAAGTGCCTTTAGCTTCGGACCAAGCTAAAAGAGCGCGGCAATATAGTAGGTTTATGGGCTCGCCAAAAATTGAATAAAAATCAGTACGATTTCGAAGCCGAAAGGGCCAGTGTGTCGCCTAAGGCTATTCTCGTACCCGGGTACCGTCGCCATACAAGTTATCATTAGCTGGATCCAGACCAATAAGGTAAGACTTGGACCACTAATCGTCGTTTTTTCTTAATTTAATAAATTATTAATTAAATTTATTAAAAAAATACAGTCCACTTTAAATCGAAATTTTTCTGAACCAAGTAGATTAAAAAATGTATACATTAATAGTCAAACAATCTTCGCTGTTGCCATTTGTTGGAACTGGGTCTGTGTCCCACCCTCCAAAAATACGCATGCAGGTCCATCTCTTGATGCATCCAAAATATTTTGCCATGGTTCGGGTCTCCGGGAGGCTAAAAGTTAAACACATACTAAATTTTATTTATGTTAACAGTACAAGTTGTATCCTATATTATTTAACTAACTACTTAAAAGGTAAATTAATGGTATTAAAAAAGCTTTTGTCGGGTAAGCTCCAAAATGGGGCGCTTCGGTTCTGATCTCAGTGGGTATAGAACTCTGTTTAAATGCGATCAGTTGACGTCGGATGTCTCGTACACCTTCTAAAATAGTATTAAAAAAAAAAAAACGAAAACCGCAAAATATTTATTTCATCGTTTTGGCGGCAAGTTTAATACTACTTTTACGATAAACCTATTTTAAAAACTTTATAACTTAAAATCTGAATATAAGTATTTTTAAAAATAAAACATATTTAGAATCTCGATCATAAAGAAGCTTTATAGGTAGCTGTTCTTGGCTTCTCAGCCTTGAAAAAACTTCTAAATTTCATAAGTGGATCTGACTTCTTCATTCAAATATTTCTGTTAAGAAATAGGAAGTTCTTTAATAAGTCTAAACATATTTACTCATGTCAGAGCCCTACGGAGGTGGAGAGAATAATGGGGCAATTTTCCCGGAGGTACTTCATGGGTTGTTCTCTGGGGGTGGCACTTGTAACAAGGCCTAATTTTTTGACTGTCGGCAAAAATGCCTACTCTTTATTTATCTTTGTCTTTGTTTCTTGCCCCCTCCACCAAAAAATCATGTCCTGCGTACGGCCTTGACCCCTAAAATTATATGAAGCATGTAAATTTCATACATTTATCTGGGCTACAAAAGCATAGAAATATCTATTTCCATTATTATAAATAAAAATTTGTTTACCATATTTTGATACCTACTTTATATATTAATTATATTTTATAACTTATATTAGAAAAAAAAGAATTAACTATAATATATAAAGAAAAATGCAGACGCTTTTAATTAAAATAAATTTTACTAACATATTTAAATGCATCAAATACTCAACATGAAGCCAAAAATATTTCTTAATTAAAAAAATGCACCTTACAGGCGAGGGTGTTTTCCCAAGTGCAACCCAAGTAACATACTCAGGATACAGGGTGATATATTCTATTTAAGTTAAATTTGTATTCTGAACTCATTCAGGAAAAATAAAAGGCACCAATTTTTTATTACTTATTTTTAAAAAACATAATTATGCGAAAATTACAAAACGTCAATTTTAACATTATATACAGAGAGAATCAAAATAGAAACTGAACCTAATATTAAAATTTTATAACTTTATAAATGGCAATTTTAAATTTGAAATACCAACGATATAATTTTATACTTAATATAATATAGATAAGGATAATTAAAACCGTACCTACATATATTTGCAATATCTCTATAAATTTTATACAATATTCCAACCTAGCCCATGTAAATGAAAGACAAAAACACTTTAAAAAATAAAAGAATAACTAAAGATGTTTTTCTTATAAAAATGAAATAATAAGGTCTATTTTATTCCAAAATTTTGCAAGTTTTGTTCTATTTTTTGAATGTAATCTCAAAATAACAAAATTTGTAGTCAGCACTCAAATATACAAGTTAAACAATTTAAGAAACTTCCAAAATGAAAAAATATTAACAAGAGAAACGACAATAAAAATTTTAATGTGATGCAAAAGTGCCCAGTATTAAAGAAATAAGTTAAAAAAACTTTACACTATTTTTGAATTTTACTCCGAATCGCTACTATTGTCAACAAGGGTTGAAATATCAGGAGGCGTGAAAAGCAGTTTTAAAACATCTTTGTCAATAACACTATTTTTGTAAAGAGGAGGAGCAGACTTTTTTGTTAAAGAAGAAATAATCGGGTCAGAAGTATACAGAAGAGTATGCAACAGATCAGTCATAGTTTTGACACGATTAAATTTTTTAGTATTAAATTCTCTTATTCTACGGAAATCTTTATTTCTGGCTTCCAGTGCCTCTTCTGAAAACATACCAATTGGTAAGTCTCTGGCTCGAATTATGTCACCACCATGAATTAGGATCTTATGGACACTGCTTGGAAGGGGAAACCAGGGGTATAAGTTAACAAACATTTTAGCAGTGTTCTTGGCAAAAAACTCAAATTGATCCGCATTGACTTCATAACCACATGATATAGTTTTTAAAATAGTGGAAAACCTGCTTAGAAGTGTTTCGTCTATTCCGGTTATATTTGATGTATAAGCTGGATTTTGGAAGCAACGCCTAGCAGTATTACCATCGTTGGTCGTTCCAAAACCTGGCTTAGGCATATCAACAATTAGGCCCATTCTCTCCTTAAGTTGACTCATAATGAAAGATTTCCTCGTTTGAAAGACCTGTTTATGCTCCGGTTTCCTAACTTGCCACGTTTTTATTGTCAGTCTGTAAGAGACATGCAGAAGGGTTTCAAAACAGCGAATCCATGCGTGCAAACTAGAAATTCCATAATTTAGATTTGCTGAATTAACTTCTAACGAGAAAATTTTGTCTAAATTGATTCATCACCTTTGGAGTCGCTCCACATATTGCACAAGATTGATTAGAACAATCGTTTATGGCATTAAATATTTTATTGTCAATCATTGTAAATTTAAAAATATGGGAAATGGTTATTCGAAAATGTTCGATTTCAACAATAGCTTTTTGAATATTATCAATTTGGTCCTGAAAGGTTTTGAATTCTTTTTTGTTAGTTCAGTAGTTTCTTTCTGAAAAATCAACTTAAGAGGACGGCAAAATTTCGTTGAGGAAGAACAGGGATTATTCCATATAATTTTTTTTGAATCATTATTATTATTAATATATAATTGTAATGGTACCAAATATGTTGAAAATAAATATTCGTCAGTAACGTTTTGGGTAGTAAAATTCTGCTTATACCGCGAATGTCCGGAGCTGCCGTCCATTCCCCACTTGTAGACAATAGTAGCATCAATTGGGACTTGCCAATCAAATTGCTTTAAAACTTCATACTGTAACTTAATAAGCCTATTTCCTGTATGTGAGACTAGAGCTTGTATCTGGATTTCTGCAGAACAATCACTTATTGAAATAAATTAACTTTTAGGGTAGCAAACTTTTTTGCCTCTTGTAAATGATGATATGGTGGATAAATATTTGCATTAACGCTCTTTGGCTCCCCTTTGCATCAAGATATATGAAGATGTGGTGAAGCGACCACTTACGTATAATGCAAGAGCTTCCTCTTGCGAATATTTAACTATTTTTAATAGAGGAGATTCGTAGGCATTCAAAATTTTTGTTGACCTTTCAGGTGATCCGGTACAAATCTGATTTTCTACTTTGGCAGCATTTCGTAGTCCTGATCCATGTAAACTGTTTTTAGCGGCCAAAGTTAACTCTTGGGTGGATACTTCCGACACAAGTTGCAGTTACCTTTAGCCTTTTAGTTCGGCTTGAAGATTCTACAAATGATGTAGGTGGTCTGCCTACCCTTTTTAAGTTCTGACCATTACAAACAAAAGTAATTGATAACCTTAACCATTTTTTATTTTGATTTTCGAACGTTTTGGTACTTCGGTAAGCATTTTTCCATTTGTTTTGTAAAGAACCTATGATACTTGCCACTTTTTGCCGAAAATTACAGCAATTTTTATTAGGTTTTTGGCTGTGAAGTTTCTCTGTTATGTAATTTTCAACCGCTTTATTTTTACCATTAAATTTAAATTTGGTACGCCAGATGTCAAATATTTCACGATATGTGAACATAGTTCCTTGATTATCTGTAACAAAACAAACACCATCATATATCTAATATCCATATGTTAAATATAACTCACAAAAATGTAAAAATGCTAAAATGTCTTGTAAATAATACTGTACAAAACAATTAAAAATTAAAGTGAAAAGTGACAAACATGTACACTTCATCATTTTAAAGATCTTTTTAAAGGCTACATTTAGGCATTTTATTTTTTAAAATCGATCCTTGAGTTTTCGAGAAAACGGCATCTGAAAATTGATATTTGCAACATTTGAGTCCCGTAACGTCAAAATGGTTCAAATTAAAACAATTCCTAGAATATCAAGACCTATCCGATATATATTTCACAAATCTTAACTGAAGGTTAACTTAGTTGACAGTTGGCTTACCTCTAGTTAAGATTTAGACATAATACCATAGGATAGATCTTAGTATTTTACAGCGAAAATATAAAAGCCGTTTTGCTTTCACTTGAACCGTTTTGACGTTACGGGACTTTAAAATGTTGAAAATGTCAAGTTTTAGAGCCATTTATACCTTAATAGCTAATAAACAAACTATCTATCATCACTAAATATACTAAAATTGTTCAACACCTTCAGAAAATGTATGGTAGAAAACGTTATATCTTTTATGGACAACTTGGTACTGCACAATATGTATATTAAAAAAATCGGTAATTTCCCGCAGTTTCCCGCACCTAAAATATTCACACCCACAAACACGAAAGTGTAAACTTTTAATAAAAAAATATTTAAAATCAAAAATTATTAAAAATTGATACTTCATGACTATATGTTTCTGAAGGAATTTGAAAAGCATCATAATTCAAAAAATTTATAATTTCATGCACTAAGTGGAATCGCATAAACGTAAAATGTCACATATTATATTTCACTTACCTTGCATTTTAAAATATTTTTAACCACAAGAACAAATAACTGCACAATGAAGAGATTTTGTCACTCCAATTTAATGCAATAACCTGTCAAAACTAGTTAGTCCGAATTTAGCTGTTTTTAACCACAGCCTACTCGGAAAAATTGATAACATTTTAAATTATTACTTACGTCATCTGGTAGCCTAATATGTCAAAACAATAAAACTGATTTCAGTTTTGTAAAAAAAATTGTTTGATTTTTTGACTTTCTGCCGCGTAATTTCGTAAAATAATCGGAAAACTCCACTTTTCCGCACGCATTTGAGTGCCCAGTTGCACTCTTCCGCACGACGTGTGGAAAAGTAAAACTACTCTAAAATCTTACAGGTAAGCAAGATTTATATGTATTTTAGTAATTGTAGGCTATTTCATGCAATATACTGAAGCCATTGCAAGTTTTGGTTTATTCTCTTTTTTGTTTGTTACTTTGTAATTTTCAATATTTCAACTAAAACACAAAAAACATTTTTAATTACCCTGTATAATATAATAAATGATTATGACAAGTCAAGCAACAATATGTAATCTTGAGTGATTTTAACACATGTCAGATTTTTCTTCGTTTTCCATATGAACAAGCAATTGCACAAATGAATTTCAATACAAACAAGCATTTTAATAATTCCATAAGCCATCCGCTAAATGAAATTACAGGTTCTGCAATTAATTTACAATATGCTATTAACTGTTGTAAATGTTATCAACAAATAATTTCCATTTATAAATATGTTGTAGTAGTTCTTTCAGATTTAACATAATTTTAAAAATAATCATTGCTTTAATATTGGTATATCTGATGCTCGTACGAAAAATTTTGTTCCTAACGCTTGCGCAAAGTGGTTTTCCGCACTGGACTGATGCGCGAACTCCGCTTTGCGTCGTTCGGGCAACGTCAGTCGCGTGTTTGAAGAGTATCACTTTGCGCACTTGTTAGGAAAATAACGTTCAAACACCAACAACAGTACACAAAACGGGACGAATTGAAAAGTGAGTTTTTCATTTGATGTCTACCCCTGTGAAGTTGGATGCAAAACTGCCGCATGCGTACTATATGATGGCCTGAAATGTGCTTGACCTCGATTTTCAATCGACCATTCAGGCCACCGAAATATATCATGTAGACTTAGAAATCGCTTCAAAGCCGCTTTATTTTTGATTTTATGACGATCCCAATCAGGTGTTTGGGTAGTTTTTTAAAGTACTGCCATTTTGTAGTAGATGAAGATATTGGCTTTATACTCTAGGGTTTTAAAATACTCGTCAAAATCTTTAAAATAATTTATTACTCGACCTCTCTTCCCATTTAAGAATTTTGGAGTGGGAGCCCTGGTGGTTAGGGGATTAAAAAAGGGCCGCCAATTTTTTGTAAAAATCGTTCTCTCTCTGACGTGTTTCGGCGATTTTTCTCAAATCTCGTCTCTTATTGCAGATAACTCAGTGGTAACTTTTTAAAGGAACACCCTGTATATAAATGTTAGACACTTATTTTAGGCATACAGGATTATTCACAAAGCAGTGATTTAAACCATCCGTAATGTCTAAAGGTGCCCAGGTACAACCAGCAATATATCGGAAACAAATTGGCTTAAAGCGGGGACTAGTAAGAAATTGTAATGTTTTGGGTACTATTTAACATTAAAAACTATACTTTTGAAAATGTAATTTATAACACCCTGTATAATCAAAAATATGATTAATTTGGTCATAATCCTAAAAATACACGGTGTTTTTAACTAATCCACAAAACTCAAAATGGTGATTTTTGTAAAGTTTTATTTAAAAAAAACATTATTACCATATTTTTACAGTTTTTTGTTTCTTAGATACAGTGCGGTCCTTAGCATTTTATGTCAACTTCTTTATTTTAAATAAAAAACCCTATATATATTTATTTCTTTTTAGCTTTTTCGTAATCTTCCCAGGAAACAGGGCGATTCTCTGTTCTAACTCGTAATCAGCTTGTCCCGACCGATTTTTTTAAAAAGTAATTAAAATATTTAAGTAAATATCCACTCATCAAATTCTAATAAAATTGAATTCTAAAGCTTTACGGGCCCATTATTTTTAGAACCATAACTGTTTTAATTTTTTTCTAGAAGTGATAGAACCTCTAAAATACAGTCTCCTGGCTGTCCCACAACACTGTATCGTAAGAATTCGATATACTGAGAAAATTGTTAAAGGACATATACAGTTATATTATAAAGAAATCTATTGAAATTATATTTTTCGTAAAACAAGGTCCCATTACGAGTTTTATTATATTTAGTAAAATACCTGTTAAGTTTGTCCCCAGAACTGTTTAACTTCCTGCATAATAGAAAAAAACTACAAATGTTTTTTAGTTGAAATAAAACGCAAATTGTTGTGAAGTTGACATCCTTGCAGAATGCAATGTTGATTAAAATAGAAATGGATTTTATACAAATGTTAAAAATATTTACCAGGGACAGCATTACAGAGGAAATGCCCAAACATAATTTATGTATTAATGTTTAATGCTGCCGCCGCACATTGGGAGAACTTGTTGCCGAATTATTTGTCGAAACATTTGGCAAACTATACTTCGTAAATAATATAGTGAACTGTCAGTTGATTTAAAACTTGAGTGGTTTTTTCGTAATATCTAAAAAATACGATAGACAGGTTGAAAATAAGGCTTGTATCGGAAGAATTTGGAGATTTGTTAGGGCCCTATATTTACTACTTTTACTATACATATTTCGTATGGAAATAAGGGTGTTAAGAGTTGAGCCAATCAAAGCGAAGATGCAGACGAACTACCCGTCTACATAATGGTTGTTTGCAAAAGTTCGTCGTAGTTGGGCCAATGTCTGATGGCGGCATTAAATTTTATGTCAGAAAATGATGTTTGCAAGCCATTACGTAACCATCGGTTTCTTCTGAACTTCTGAACAAAAGCCTTTAATATGAGTTTGAGTTGGATCTCTTGTAGAGAAAGAACTACTTTAGCAGACTGTATTAATATTTTCACAAATAATAAATACAGATTGGTCAAAAGTAATCGTTAAAAATTATTCCGACAAAAACCTTAAAACTCAATTTTTTTAAATGACCCTTATCTTTTTTAGCTTATCCTATTAAGCATTGAAAATAAGGATAACTTTGTAATAGGAAGTCCATTCCAAAGAATTTATAGTTTCTGAAATATTAAGAATGAATTATTAACTATAAGCTTTTGGAATGGACATTCTTTTACAAACTTCCCTTTATTCTTAATGCCTAATAGGATAAGGTAATAAAAGATATGGGTTTTCATTTTAAAGAAAATGTCCTTTAAGGTTTTTGTCGTTATAATTTTTAACAGTTATTTCTGACCACTCTGTATTTATTGATTGTAAAAATATCATACAGTCTACTAAAGAAGTTCTTTTCTTCACAAGGAATCTAACCCCAACTCATATTAAAGGCTTTTGTTTACAAGATATTGATGGTTATGTAATGGCTTGCAAACGTCATTTTGACATTAAATTTAAATAGGTCAAAAACGGTTAGACTTAGGTATTAGAACATTATACATAAATGATGTTTAGAATTTAACGCATAATCCAAAATAAATAATATATAGGGTATGTTAATTACGGCTCTTTTGACTTCAGTAAAGGTTTGGTCGTTATCAATCGGTTTTGTAGCCTTTGTCCTGACTTGCCGGAGAGACTAGCCATTACCCCCATTCTTTCGTTATATTTTTCGATTTCCTCTAGGGAATTGGCTCGCTCTAAAGCTTGGCTTAGCCTCAAAAGTGGCTTTTGCCAGCGACTGTTTTTGTATTTTTGTTTTTTTACTACCCTGCCAGTACCCCGCTTGGCTAGGATAAAGCTGTATACGGGGGTGTCGCCTGGTGCCCTCGTGGGAATAGAGACCGCATGTAACCCTGCAGCTATGCCAGCCCTCGGCACGTTAACCATGGCCCGTCGGGCACTACCTTGGCTTAAGGTTATGTGAACTGTGTGTGCCTGCTTACCTTCGGTAAAAAGGTGTGCAGGTGTGTTGTATGGGTAGGTATGGGTGTGCTGCCTCCTCCTTGACTAGGCTTGTGACCAGGTAAAGTCAGTAACAATCACCCACCGCTCTGCCCTGTGGAGGCTCTGTAAAGTTCCCGTCCTAGCAATAAATTTTTCCCATTGAATTGGTAGTTTTTTATTCCATTATCATAGAAAATGTTTGGGCGTTCTTTTAGCCATTGAAGCACGAATGCTTCCACCGCATCATTGACATCGAAACGTCCAAGCTTTACTTTGAGGCAACGAAAAAGATAGAAGTCACAAGGCGATAAGTCAAGACTGTGTGGCGGATGTTTCAGGATTCCCACCCGGATGCATTCAAATTTTGCCTTGTGGTATTGACTGTTTAAGACCTGGCGTTGTCATGCAAAAAAATGACATTTCTGACTGATTCTTCTTTTTTCGTCGAAATGACAGCTTTGTCGCATTCAGTACATCATAAGAAAGGTGCTCGCCCACTTAGACGAAGCTTCGCGTCAAGAGAAAATTTGCGGAGTTGCTTTACATGTAATTAAATAGAATCCCTCCAATATAAGCGGTGCGACGCGTCGCGTGGGTTGGCGGGGTTCTATTTAAATATATCTAAAAACTTGTCCGGAGCCATTTTGACTCGCCGCGACGCGTCGCCTAAGTGGGCGAGCACCTTAATATTGCACATTAATAATTTAGGCTTCAATTTCCCTTTATGAGATTTCGCACTGCCTTCATGTTGGCTTCGGTCACACTCGTTTTTGAGCGGCAAGCATGGCACTCGTTCCGGACCTTTTAAGCCCACAAGAAAATTCTGTGCCTAATAATCGTCACAAAATTTCAGTTGGATTCACTCCCTCATTGGCCAAGAACTTGATTTTAATACGTTGCTTCACGGAGACATACACGTTTTTCTGGCTCGGTTTATTTTCATACCAAATGCACGTAACCGAATCACTTCTGGTTTTCCGACTTTCTAGACGGTACGAGATATCTGCACGTCAATTCATTTACGGTCACGGACTCCCTACAAATTTGAAAATAAATCAGTCCCGTTTATATTAAATACACTTTCGTAGTTTAACACTTTGTATCTAAAAAGCAATGCATTACCGGACTCATGTCTATATTAAAAACCTTTTTTTCTATTTTAGTAGTAGAATTTGCCCCTCAAAATTTCCTTTTTTTTTTATCTTTGGACAAACCACGAAGGCTAAAAGCCTAAATACTAACGTACCGTGGGTGTCTTAACACACACCCGGTATACCTAACATCCTGTTACACATCATTTGTTAATTAAAATTGCTTTAATTTTAATTAAAAAATGTAAAAATTCTCAGAGTGTGCAATATTTAGGACCTTGTGTCAGTAATGGCATAATAATCTGTTATCGCTTGTTTATATATCCCCAAAAATAAAAAATAAAAATAAAAATAAAATTTAGCATATAGCCTTGTTTACACGTTAAGAATAAATTTACTTTCCGTAGGTACCAAATCGTGGACTATTTTAATAAGTGTTTATGCGAACTCATATTTTGGAGTAAATTGATCTCCACCCACCCAGGAGAAAAGATTCACAGGTGACATATTAAATAATTTAAATAGGAAGACCTCAATCCCTAACCTTAATTTTTAGCCTTACTTTTAAACCTAAAAGCAATGACACAGGCGTCGATTTTGGTAAAAAGACAGAAGGATATTGATATTTGGAATGGGCCAATAACAGCAAAAATTATTCTTTAAAACTTGTTCTTAAATTCGGCTTGCATAAACACCAAAATTGTATTCTTAAATTTTAAAATTATTGCTATTCTTATTACTAAAACTAAAATTAAATTTAGTCTGCATAACCCGAGCTTAATACCATTTAAATCTTTTGTTTAAAAAATAGGTTATGTTAAAGTGTCTTGTCATTTGTCATTCTTAAGTTAAAACAGTCCACGAAAAAGTCGCAACTGTTTACACGGCTTAGTATAATTATCTAGTTGACGAGCAGAGTGCCTCTAAAATATATAGGGTTGACAGCGCGTGGACCATTTATTGGCCATGTTGTTAATAGAGATAAATGAGTGCCGGAGAAATACAGTTCATAGTCTTACTAGAATAACGGTTTACAAAACACTTTTTATTTATTATTAAGTCGCAACCTCTTCGACTTTTAATAAAAAATCTTTGGGATTACAAAATTTCAGTTGGATTCGCTTACTAAAAAAACTTATAAAAAAAGATTTTTCTATTTTCACAAAACTAAAAAATAATGTTGCAGCATTGTGGGGGTCCCATAATCTTTAATAATTAAAGCTAGAGAATGCATAATATGAGAGGGAGCCTTTGTCGAACCAACAAACAAAATTATTAAATACAATCCTATTTAATCAAAATGCTGTTTTTCTCAAAAACGCATCACTTTTTTGATATCGAACAAAAGTACCTTTTTGAGCTTAAAGTATGAGCTACTTAAAAATATTATTTTTATTTCTTTAATATACAGGGTGTAAAAAATAAAATAATAAGTACAATTTTGTAAGGGTTAGTCTGCCCCCGGCGAACTAAGGAAGGCAAATGTTTTCGAAGGATACCATATTAAGGAGTTCTAACAAGTATTTATTATATTAAAAATTAATTTATTCTACAAAGTGATATAAAAGTTATTAAAGAAAACTATTTTCAGTAACGTCCTTCAAAGGCATTTTTGTAAGGAGGAACTTAAGGAAAATATTTTATATGAACTTGTCACATTATTTTTATGTGTTCTATATGAATTTAAGAGATTACCCACATAATCTTGATCACCCTGTATAAATTAACCTTAGCTGACGCATATCAAATTCGTAATCCAAATTTTATTCATCGGGTGTTTACACGGAGAAAAAAGTACTCGTGACGTCATTTAGACCTCGGACCAAAAGTCTGGTCCGTCCGGTATAAACTAAGCTATTGGTCACCGCTAAACAAGAGTGCATTTAAAGGGATTTAAAAATATGATGGCTGGTTCCGGTAAAACCGAAAGTTGCCTAAAGTCATCATTTACTTGTCAAGAAACGTGAAATATGACAATAATATATTTCCAAGTTTTAAAAAGAAGCTAAACCACCCTTCTTCATCCACCTGCTTTACACAAAGATGGCTGGTAAGAAACAGTTCCCCACATATTGGTATTTAATTTAAAGATTTAACCATTTCGGCATTTTTTGCCAATCCAGTCAATACCCTTATTGTTTAATAACATTTTATTAAAAAGCAGATAACAATAAAACAATTTTTATGACATAGTTTTTATTAACTACTTGAACAAGAATATATAAGTAACTAATCAATAATGTAACAGGTATAAACAAAAATAAGATTATTCGTCAAGTACTTTGTATTTAAATGTTGGAAAGGTTCTCAGTCTAAGCAGTTCTAATTCAGTTTGAAGTACCAATATCTCGTTGTGGTTTTGTTGAATCTTTTGAACAAGTTGATTTCTTTTTAGCATTGCATTCATTCTGAAATCAATAATAGGTGTTAAAAGAGTGTCTACTCTTTACCGGTACAAGTAGAAACCAAACAAAAGTTAATACTATGGAAGATAGTAGTGGTCAAATTTAATTTTAAATAACTTTTGTTTCTTGGCTAATTTCTTTTACCTTTGGACAATCCACGAAGGCTTAAAGCCTATACTAACGTACCGTGGGTGACACGCGAGGATGGGGAGTTTGTTGACACGAGACCTAAATATTTTTAAAATTTTGGGAGGAAAGGAAAGACGTCCGCGGGCAGCAGGTTTTACATTCTAGAAACTCTAAGGATAAAAAAACGAACAAAGTGGAAAGTTCCATGACTTTCCAGTTGGACCGTATAGGGATGAATACGTGCGGCACCACGAGTTTCTGTGTTAGATTCCGTTAGTGGAGAAATTATACTGGATAATTCTTCAGAGCAGAAGCCATAGAAGTACCTATAAAAAGCGATAAATCCCCCACAGCCCGACGATGGACAAGAGAGGGAAGCTTGTATGTAACTGAAGGATCATTAATAGGGCGAACAGCTCTTCTTTAAATGGAATTAGGAATGCTAAGGGTTCTGAGGGACGCCATATCCCAGATATGAGAACAATATTCCAAGAAGGGTCGGATGTGGGACACATAAAAGTGTATAAATTCGTAGGCGAAAAATACTTTTGGCTTAAAAGAGAAATCCAAGATTTTGTAAAGTTGCTCGGCAAAACTTGGATGGTCATAAGTATGGCATGAGTATTTAATGACTTTTTTGCGACAGGGAACATGATTGTGATTTGGATGCATTAAAATGGACGAGACGTTTGGCGCCCCAATTCAAAATTAAATTAAGGTTCTGTAAAGGAGATATCTGCTTCGCTTTGTCTTTGCTTTTCAGATCAGGTTAATGTGAAGAAGAAACAATGTTGGTGCCAATAGTGAGCCCTTGAGGTACTCCAGCATTTACTTGGTGGAAGCTTAGAGAGTGACCATCAACAAAAACTAATATACTTCGATCGGAAAGATAATTAGAAAGCCAAGTACAGAGTTAATTTAAAAACCTAAGGAAGTTCATTAAGGAGCCCGGCATGCCAGAGCTGGTCAAAATCTTTGGATATATCAAGAGCAACTATCTGGGACTGACCTAGAAACTCAAGAGACTTATTCCAGCAGTGTGATTCGAAGAAAAGAAGAATTGCTGTAGATCTTTCGTGGCGAAATTCATATAGTTAGGGATCCCTGGACCATTTTTACCATTCTTTACTAACAAGCTAATTTTTTGTAAAAATCTTCATTTTAACGAGGCGCCCAACTTTTTGCATTTAACAATATTTGTTGGTGGTGGCTTTCAGGGGTAGCCGGAATGAATTATGCTGATTTGACAAATATAAAAAATGTATTACAATTTTTCAAAATAATTATCTAAATAAATCAAAAAATATTTGTCCTGCAAAATGTAAGTTTTCATTAAGGACTTCCCTACCACCAACATGTATGGTTAACGATGTCATAAAAAAATAACTACTAACAGCCTATTTTTTTTTCTGTTAATAATATTTATATAATTTAACACCTACATTGTCCTACAAATTGTGAGGTACGTCATCCTGGTTTTTTGATATTTATCAAATCAACGTATTTAGTCTCTGCTACCCCTGTATGCTATCACCAACGAAAATTGTTGTAAAGAAAAAAGTTGGTCTTCTCTGACGCCGCGAGGAACAATATTCCTACTCGTGTAAAATTAGTCACTTTATTTGAGCTTTAATTAGATTTTATTTTTATCTCCGAATTACTGTTTCATCTTTTACTATTTCACTCTTGTAATTTTATATACTTTTTCTTTCCGTAGAATTAAAGTAAAACGCAAAAAAGTGACATTTTAAAATTTCCAGAAAGGCGGAAAGGTCAGCTTACATATGTACATCGTCGTAAATAAAGTTGTTTCCTCTTGTTTCGTTTCGCTTTAACACTACTTATAGCTAAAAGCACCTCGTATAAAAACACGTGCTTTCGTTTCTTTACCTTTATTAACAATCCAACGTAACTATGGTTACAACGACAAAATCTTTACTTGTCAATGTCTCGAAGTTTACACCACAAAAGTCGAATCTATACTAATCGATCGGAGGTTTCCCGTCGCCCTTTTATAGTTTGGTGGAAGAGTAAAGAATGATCTAGAATCTTGGAGAAATATCGCGAAAATTCCATAGTACAGGATGGCATAAAAGTTCTTAATGGATAATTCGGGCGTTTTCGGAAACCTTCGAAAGTGATGAAAGAACTTGGAAAAATTAAGGTAAATTATTTAAATAAATTAACAAACTAAATTAAATGATCCTAACTCTCTAAAATTCTCTAACATAAACACATTTTTGTAAGTCTGTAACAATATGTTTAATTTTACCTGGCTTGCAGTATTTCTTTTCTTTGACTTCTACATCCCAGTCTTTTTGAAGTTTAAAATGGCAAACGTCTATATTTACTTCTTGAATCTTTTTGTCCAGTAATTTGTTACTGTTTTTAAAAGAAGTAAGTAGTTTCTTTGTTTTTTTGTACTTGTCTTTTTTATCTTTTATTCTGTTTTCGTATGCGGCGGCCAGTAGTTCAATTTCCATTTCGTATGATTCCGCTTCTGGTTTGCGACCCAAACTTTTGTTTTTTAGATAAGTTTGCATTTCTTTAGTAAACTAAAAATAATTTGATACGATTATTTTATACAAAAATAGACTTTACAAGAATTTTATTTAAAAATTTTGAATGGCGGGTTAATTACAGTAAACAAGACATTACCTAATTAGTGAGTATCACATTTACCAACAAATCATGCTTTTTAAGATAAAAATGTTTTATAAATTCATTATAGAACTTTGAGATAGCATTAATGTTTTTATTATGGTTTTACACATAATTTGCTCATCAGAAGCAAAATACTTTAAGCTTTTGGTGTTACAAATAGAACTCTCAAACCGTTGGTACCGTACTAAATGCACTAGCGGAAAAAATTGAAAGAAACAAAAAAACTCAAATTTTTGACGTTTTTCAAGTGGCTGTATTTCGCTTAAAAATTATCCTACTAATATTTTTAAAAATAATTTAAAAGCCTAAAGTTTGTTGTTTTAAGATTCTTTTTTTTCTTTAAATTGTTATCTTATTCGATCGAATTTTTGAGAAAGAATTAAAGGATAATATTATTTTATCCTTTAAATGATGCCACTCTTTAACGAAGTTTTAACAATGGCTCTTAAGTTTTTTTTATGCATTTTTAGTAATAAAAGTCTTTAAATCAATAAAAAAATCAAAAATTACAAAAAAAATTGTGGAGAACATATTTTTTTAATTCAAAATTTTCATAAAACTTTTTTTTCTAAATAAAAAACTTTAAATTTTTTGTTGCATTGGGTTAACTATTATGATCATTGAAAATCAAAATAGTGATAATAAAATAATTATTTTTTAAAGATTCGATCGAATAAAGCAAAGAAACGGCTTGATGGATTGAATTAAAACTTTGTGAGTTATTATAGGCATATCGAACTGTAAAAGGCACACGTAACATTACTGGTTTTCTCAATATTTTCAATTTAGCGACTGATTATACCAAAAGCCACAGAAAGCCCATTTTTCCTGACTTTTTAAAATAACGTAAAAAATAAAAACATTTTTTTTAAACGATAACTGATTTTTGTAGAATGTTTATTTAAGGTTTTAAAACCTTCCTTAATTTTGTTTTATGCCATCTAGCGGTTGCTGATATCGATGGTTAAAGAGAAAAAGGTCCTTTTTCGTTCAAAGTTTAATATCTCAGAGAGAAGTGGTTGTATTAAACTTCTAGAAAAGAAACTTAAAGCTAAATAAACAGGTTATACGATCCATATAGTGGTTAAGTTGGAAAAGTTTTGGACCAAAAAAGAACCGTAAAAAATCTATTTTTCACTACAGGATCTTAAAACTAGAAATTTTAGGCTTTTAAATTCTTTTTAAAAGTTTTAGTACAATAATTTTTAAGCAAAATACAGCCACTTAAAAAATGTCAAAGAATTTTGAGTTTTTTTGTATCCTTAATTTTTTTCCGAAATCAGCATTGCGTTTTACCAGAAGTTGGAAAGAGTCAAATGAAGAAAAATATAGGTGCTGGTAAGAAAGCTGTGTTTTTATTTTTGTCAGTCCAACTCCGAAAACATAACAGCAGCAGGTCATTAGTTTGTTGTTCAGGTAAGTCAAACACAATTACAGCAGTCGCTGGAGACTTCACCGGTTCACCTGGGGCCTGACCGTTAAAGCTGAATTAGCCATTTAATGCTACCAACACATTTTATTTTATTTGGATAAAAAATATTTCAGATCTTGACTTAAAAAAAAAAAAAAAATTTTTAAAGGTAACATCCCGTATCTTGACAACGAGGAATTTTCGGACCCATGTTTAAATGAAATTTTCATATGTCATATTTTATTATTTTTAATTTTTATAGGTTTCATATTTTTAATAGAAGAATCAAGTTAATTAAATTTAATTTTCTTAACAACGCTACGTTTACATTTGACATTTATTGCATGATATTTATGTCAGAAAGAAATTCTGGCTAACGTAAATAATAAAAAATTTATATCAGACATCAATTTTTGGCCGTTTACATTAGCCAGAATTACTGTCTGACATAAATATCATGCAATAAATGTCAGATGTAAACGTACCATTATACATAAATTGTTTCCAAATAAAAACAACCCAAGTCAAATTTTTTTGCTAAACGCATTCGTCGGGGTGATTCAAACCGTATTCGAAAATGACAATATAAATATTATAATCAACAAAATGTAGGTTTTCAAACCGTTGCGTAAAAGCCCAATAAGCTTTTAGGTTATGATTATTATTTTTATTTTTAGGGTTAATATGTACTTTAGTTTACACCGGATATAAAAATTTTTCACTTGCCATTTACATTAATTGTAAAAGTTTACAAAAATGACCGAAACAAAGTTTTTAATGAGTTCAATGCATATTCCCGCCAGACAAGGATAACTATATTGTTTTTAAACCATTACCCGAAATGTATTCAAACACGGTTAAATACGTGACGTATATAACGTCACTGTTTAGCAAGAGAATGTAATGTTTTTAAAATGTTTTGAGCCGTATTAACAACAAAAAATGGCTCTAATTTAGTATTTTAAACGCCCTTAAAAAGGTATAAAACGTGATGTAAATACGTTTATTGATTTATATAATACAATATTTTATATCTCAGAGAATTTTAAATTAAAAAGGACCAAATTGGGGTTTCAGGGTTAAACTATACTCTGAATTTCTTGTGTGGCGAAATCGCAAAATTTTCGAATCATTTTTAAAGAAATCACTTAAAACTTTTAAATTTTCAATGAGATACCTATTTTTAAATCTTAATATTGAATTCCCGCTGTTTTGACTATACAACAGTAAGGATGTCCAGTTTAAATTTTGAAAGGTAAATAAGGTAATTATTACCTTCGCAATTCGCATCTATTATTTTTACTGAAAAAACATTTTTCTGCTAATAATACCTACTCAAAGAGAAAAATTTGACATACTATTGTATATCAAAAAATAGCGGAATTCCAATAATAAAATAAAGAAATATGTATCATATTTTAAATAAACGAATAAATAAATAACGCCTTTTATTATACAGTGTGTCCACGGATTGACTCCCAAAGAGAAAAAACTTTTTATTTGGAAGTTTTTCGAAAAATTTTATTCTTCATAAAAACTCCTGCTTGTGCTCAAACCTCCCGGGGACATGTTATTTTAAAAGATTTATATACCGGGTGTTCACAATTTGGGAAAATATGAAAAAATTAAGAATAAAGCAACTTTAGGCGGGAAGATACTATAAAAAGTAATAAGTAAAAGTTGTTGGGTTTGAAAAGTTATGCATCGATGCAAAATTTTGACGTAAGGTCTAAATGTACAGGGTCGGGCAAAAAATTGTACGCTTTATGAAATAGCATTCCCTGTAATTAACTTATTTTTTCTAATAAATAAAAAATTCTATTTGTGAACAAAATTGCTTTGTAGAATTTATGTAATATACGAGGAATTTTCAAGAACTGAAAAGAATTATTATAAGAAAATATTCTGGTGAATTGATATTATCACTTTTTAAAAATGCATTAAGATGTATACAAGAAAATCAATGCCTTATATTAAATTTATTAGGAAACGAAAACGGAATAAAAATTATGTTAACCTAATATAAATAAAAAAAAAGAAAGTTATCAACAAAAAAAAACTAATCAAAGGTTTCTCCACCAACTTCCTCGCATAGTTGAGCTTTTTCAATGAAAGCTCTATAAGCGTTTCGTATCTCTCGCAATGGGATACCTTGAATTGCTTCTCTAATTCTGTTTTTCAAAATAGTGAGATCTGGTTCCAAATGACTAGCATACACTTTTTGGGTAAGGTAGCCTCATAGGTAAAAGTCCATTATTGTGAGGTCGGGACTCCTTGGCGGCCAAGGTATTGGTCCGTATCGTCCAATCCAGCGCTCGGGAAAATGCCGGTTCAACCATTCCCTCACAATTGCTGTAGAATGTGCGGGATGACCATCTTGTTGAAAATATGCAGTTTGCCTATGAACAAGGTTTAAACGATCCAAGAAAAATGTGTCTAGCATTTCCAAATAATTATGTTGGTTCATGTTTCCTTCAAAAAAGTACGGCCCAATTATTCCGTTGTATGTAATCGCACACCAAACGTTGACCTTCTTGGAATACTGTCTTCTGCAGTGAATTCGAAAATGGGGATTGTCCGTGGACCAGTAACGTACGTTCTGAGAACTAGCCACTCCGTTAGTTGAGAAGGTAGCTTCATCAGAAAAAATAATATTATGAAAAAAGCTTCTATTTTCCAAGTATTTCTCACCAATCCATAAACAAAAATCAAGTCTTTTTGCATCATCATTTGGTTCTAATGTATGAACAAATTTTGGCTTATAAGCCCTAACCTTATTACCTTTAAAAATTACTTGCAAATAGGATTTACTAACATTCCCAATCTGTGTAGCTCGGGTCCTTAGCGATGTTTTTGGGAAACGTCTGACAGAATGCAGTGCAATAGCTGTCATAGCATTTTCTTCTTCAGTAACAGCAGATTTCTTTTTTTAATATTTAAAACGCTTCCAGTCCTTCTAAATTTCGAAACAACGGATTTAACTGTTTTATGGTCTATGGTAAGATTTGGCCATTTCTCGTTAAATTTTCTTTTTACGTACGAGTAAGAAGTGTTTTCTCCTAAACCATAACATTGGACAATAAACACTTTTTGTTCTAATGTTAGCATTTTGTTGTTCTTCTATCGATGTCACAAACTTAATAATATGACATTGACAATAATATAATTTCATTTGCGAGGAAACCTACTCTTTTCAGTTTCTATCGTAATAATAAAGGCAATTATCGGTTTTCAACCATCCCTCTTATAATAAAAACTTAATAAATTAATTAAATCCATAAACTAATTTTGCTCACAAACAAGAATTCATTTGTGCAGAAAAAAATATTTACGGAAAATCCTGTTTCACAAAGCGTACAATTTTTTGCCCGACCCTGTACATTTAGGCCTTACGTCAAAATTTTGCATCGATGCATAACTTTTTAAACCCAACAACTTTTACTTATTACTTTTTATAGTATCTTCCCGCCTAAAGTTGCTTTATTCTTAATTTTTTTCATATTTTTCCCAAATTGTGAACACCCGGTATATAAATCTTTTAAAATAACATGTCTTCGGGAGGTTTGAACACAAGCAGGAGTTTTTATGAAGAATAAAATTTTTCGAAAAACTTCCAAATAAAAAAGTTTTTTCTCTTTGGGAGTCAATCCGTGGACACACTGTATAATAAGAAAAAGAAAATATTACTAAAAATATTTGTTATAACAAAAGAAATATATATAAAATAACCGAAGAAGGCGATATGTTTAGGGTGGCGAAGTATAGCACGAAGTGCTACTCCTACTCAACCACAGCAAGCAGTCGCCCTCAACTTAACATTAAAAAATATAATTCCTAAAACTTTCTTAATAATTTTTCCCGATTACATGTCCTGGGGTACCTAAAAACCCCACCCACCCTGTTACCCAACCCACAAACCTACATAGTATCATTTTGCTTACTAATAAAAAGAGACCGGTATTTGTATTTAAATTTGTTTAATTAAAAAGTCGGGGTTATTTTAATTTCAAGGAATTTATTTCTGTAAAAATGAAGGCAATATCGCCGATATCAACACGAAATTCAGAGTATGATTTTACGCTAGAGTATCAAATTTTGTCCAGTTCAAAGTTCTTGAGATATTTGAACGCTTCTAAAATTTTTGGGCACATTGTATAATTTATTTCAGTATTTTTAGTCCAGCTCTAAAATGTGAAACGAGGCTTAGGATGTAAATGTGTGTCAAAAAAAATCAGATTGTCAGCTCCTAAAATAAAATTTCGATTACGAAATTGAATTACCCGGGCCTTAACTATTAAAATTCAAAATTCTATATAGGTTAGCTGATGTGCTAGAATAAAAAAGTTTGCTTATATTGATTTTCTAAACATGTATGTGAAATATTACTAAATAAAATTTTTAATGAAAGTTCGGATTTCTATTCACTTAGTTTATTTTTAGATATTTAATTATAATTGGTAAATACTTGCAACTTGGGCATACTTATTAGGTTATAAAAATAGCTTGAAACCAAAATAATTATTGTTCAAAGCATCTTTAAAGGCACGCACCCTAAAAAAATATCAACAACCCTATATATAGACTGTTTTGTTTAAAATTGTTTATAGATGTATAAAAATAAACTTTAGTATTATTATAACATATAACCTTTTAAGGTCAGGCTTTAGATATTAAATAATTCATTTAGAATTAATTATTACGTGCTAAAACTTGTATCCCCTCGAGGGTTTCCTGCGGAGCCAAGGTGTAATTTTTAACATTTTTTTGCACAAAAGCTAATTACTTAAAATTATTTTTTTCCTGTTCCGTCAACGTTGTCCAAGCACTAAAACCAAATATTAAAAAGAGTGTTTAAGTAAAATGTGAACACTTTTTAAGACTACAACCACAATACAACTATGTAGTAAAAACCGACAATTTAATTAAAATATAGTTTTTAGACTAGGCCACAAGATAACAAACAATTTTTTAAATATAAATATTGTTAATGACGGCAAAAAAATATATTCCGAAATTTTCAGCCCTTCATATTAACATTACGAGGTGCATCATTCAAATTGATTTTTGAACAATTGTTGCATTTTTTATACAAAATCCCGAAATAAGCCAATTTTTAACCTTCGACCAATTCATATTTTTGAAGAAAATTAAATACGTTACAAAAAGATTTCTTAGTAAATTTCCGTAGAACGAGCCGTTTTTATGTAATCGCGTCTGAACCCTTAATTATTTTTTTTTTGTTTTGTCCCTTAGATTTTAGGTTTTTAAACTACCATAAATATATAGACTGTCCACGAATGGGACTAACAAGAGGACAGATGGACCAAAAATTTAGTTTTTTTCCAAAGAAAAAGGCATTCTTCATAAAAATTTTTGCTTGTAAAAAAATGGGATTCACGAAGAGAAAATGTTGATTTTGTATACAGGGTTAGCAAAAACCTAAAAAACATGATTTTTCCCCAAGAGAAAACTACCTTTATTGTTCATTTTAAGCAAAATGTCATTTGGAAAATTAATTTAGAATAGCAGTATAAATGACTTTATTAATTTTACAGGGGATCAAAAAGATTTATGAAACTGAGTTTGGAGTTATCAAAATTTACTTATTTTAATTTTTTATAAAACATGACCCAAAAACTTTTATACTTTGCTTTTCAAATACCTGCTTTCTCCAAATTCCATAACACAATTTTTTAGCTGTAAACGAATATGACAAAAGCGTTTTCGCCAAATTATGGAGTTCCTTTTATAATTATTATCATAATTATAATATTAACTTTGAAAGGAATGAATTTATCGAAAAATGTTATAAGACTATTTTTATAGAGCATAAAATTTTCCTTAAAAACAATAATTTGTTTTATGAAGATATTGATATTTATGATAGTTTAAAAAATCTAAAATCTAAGTGACAAAGCTAAAACAATTAATTAATATTTAAAGCGCGATCACAAGAAAACGGCTCGTTTTACGGAAATTTACTAGAAAGCTTTTTGTAGAAAATTTAATTTTCTTCAGGAATATAAATTGGTCAAAGGTTCAAGATTGACTTATTCCTGGATTTTGTATAAAAATGCAACACTTGTTAAAAAATCAATAATTTTAATGATGCACCTCTTAATGTTAATATTAAGAGCTGAAAATTTTCGGATATTTTGCTTTCGTCGTCATAAACAATATTTTTGTAGAACCGTTAGAAAAAACATGTTTTGTTTTTGTGGCCCAGTCCAA
The DNA here is from genome assembly GCA_014170235.1 of Listronotus bonariensis. Lineage (NCBI taxonomy): Eukaryota > Metazoa > Arthropoda > Insecta > Coleoptera > Curculionidae > Listronotus > Listronotus bonariensis. The sequence goes on from JACEGR010004479.1 coordinate 71,263, forward strand.
TATTTATTATTATATTTATAAACATTTTGTTTACTTTTGTAGCCTAATGTTTCTCTCGCTTTTGGCTAATAAAAAGAAAAATTAAAAAAAAACAGAAAAATGACTATAAGGAATTATTCTGTCATAGCTTACAATAATAGAAACACGAATACCTTTTAAAATATATTAAGGATAAACAAAACGTGAAGTTTCAACCTGTGAAGAAACTTTCATCGCCAAAAAATATTGTGTATAATTGTTTTAAAAGAAAAAATACCAAATAAAACTAAAAAAAAATGCTGTTAAGAGGTCGAGTAATCAGAGGATCATTTGAAAAAGCAATGTATTGGTTTTGCTAAAGGAAGATACTATTTAAATAATAAATTAATTATTATATACTAATATATGGTTTGATTTTTCTAACATCCTCTTCGACATCCTCAGCGTAGCTACTGTCGGGCTAGGCGACCCAGTGTCCAGGGTCCAGGGGCCCCCTTGGAGTTGAGGGTGCCCCGGGCTTAGTACTGTAATACTAAAAAGGTGAAGACTGTGTTTTTTTGCTTTTAAAATATTTTGGGTTAGTCAGTCTATGAATATGTATAAATAAAGGTGTTTTCATTACATGGGGATCTTCTTTTTCTTTGCTCTTCACATTTTTTCTTCTTGCACCTCGACTTTTGCAGTTTTTGGGAGTCCTACTTTAGTTTTTTGCCCCAGAGCCCTTGCTGACCTAGCTACGCCACTGGACATCGTCCTAATACTGTTTATTGTAGATAACCTTAGACTTATTAAAGTTTTCCACTACGATTTAATAAATCATATTAATAAACTATTAATAATTTACAAAAATATGTTGAAGTCAAAAAATATATCGCAAAATATTTATATAAAGATTATTTAATTAAGCTAGTATTATAAAACACGTTTTATAAATCTATTTTTATTAAATATTTGTTTAGTAACATACCTTTTGTTTTACTTGCACCTTTATATTTTACAAGGTCTTTTAACACGCTTTTATTAACTTGGGTTGTAACTATCTATCTGGCTGCCTATGTAACGGAATCTTTGAGCCTAATTTTAACCAACTTCCAGCTATTCGATTTCTTTGAAACTTTGCACACGTATTAAGGACCCATGACAATGCAATAATCTGCAAACAGTATCCCTTTATCTTTTTTTTTAATCGCCAGGAAAAAAATTCCATTATATTATAAAACAACACCTAGGATGCCATCTGTTGGAAAAATTTCAAACTTTGCTATTAAATGAAGAAGAAATTTTTAGTGGATTGCAAAATGTTGGCAACGGTCCAAACATTGCCTGATTGCCATCTGTTGGCAAAATTTCAAACTTTGCTACTTAATGAAGAAGAAATTTTTTAGTGAGTTGCAATCTTTTGCAAATTTTAAAATTTGCTACCATTGTCATTTCATAGGGGCTGGTTATTTTCTTTTGCTGCTTAATTAAATAGTATGTTCTAATTTACTGTTATATTAAGAATTTTGTGCAATATAACGAACTAAAAATGAAAAATAATTAATAGTTTAAAAAACTAAAAACACGCTTTTATATGCAACCGAACTAAAAATTAAAAATAATTTTTCATTAAAAAATATTTTCACTTCATAGTAAAAAGCGTGGGTGCATTTTACTATTTTTTCATAACTTTTCCATCATAGATATTGGCAAATATAATAATTATAACATTTAATATATTAAGCACCCCACGCTTTTTACTATGAAGTGAAAATATTTTTTTTAATGAAAAATTATTTTTTAATTTTTAGTTCGGTTGCATATAAAAGCGTGTTTTTTTAGTTTTTTTAAACTATTAATTATTATAAAATAGATCTATTTTAAAATGTATTTATTTTCACTTCTTGTAGAGTAAGACCCCGTGAGCGGCAGAGCCTTATTATTTTGTAAAAGCTGAAAGTTTGTCAGTGCATGCTCCAAACATAGGTAGAAGCGATGGTAGAATATAAAGTTTGACTCATAGTGGCTTTGGCAGGTACCCGGTACCAAAAGTTGATAAATTGAAACTTAACTTTCGTCATTTTGTAAAAGCTAAATTTTATATATGTTACCTGGGTACCTATAAGAAGATATTTTCTCAGTCGCCAGACGACAGTTCCAACATGTTGGTAGACAAACATTTTGGGGTGGCTCAATGGACCAAGGAAGTCCAATATTTCCGTGATTTAAAATGATATGACAAAAAGTCCTACATAATAGCTGTGGGAGTTTTTAAATAGGCATGTCTTAAAAATATTTCGATGTATACAGTGTGTCCCAATAAAAATGTTTAAAAAAGCAATCTCACATCAATATTTTTTTGGCACGCTCTGTATTAATCGAAATATTTTTTAGACATGCCTATTTGAAAACCCTACAACTCTTATACCTATAGAACCTTTTGTTTTTGGTTGTGACGTAAATTTTGGGAGGGAAAACCTTTTTATTGCTTTTTGGAAGCAGTCTGCACACAATATGACATGTTTTAGCAGAGGCGGCTGGTGATGGCCAATTTGGTGGGCACATCCGCTCCACTGTTAAATATACTAATAATTTGTTTTTATTGTTGATTATTACAGTCTTTATAATCACTTTAACTCGTAAATTATTTATAATAATAGGCCCAAATAAAATTTTAAACATTGGTTTTTACCTATGATGGGGGTATTCCCATAAAATTGGCCATCACCAGCCGCCACTGGTTTTAGTCCTTTTTTGTTTTGTTTTTTTGCCGATGATTTTGCCCTACAAAAAGGTTGAAAAACATACTTCATCCCCCCTTTCTTCCACGGAAATTAAATTATCTACGCCAGTAGAGATTTTCATATTAACACTTTATTAAAGAAAAATTTAAATACAATGAATAATTCAGTTTAATTATATTCTTTTTGTTGTTGAAGCGAATAATTTAAAAATAATTCATTTCAACAAAGTGTTTTTTATGGAAATAAATAATTAAAAAGATTTATCGGTTCGATGATGACTTTGATAGTTGAAGGTCAAGGCTTTTACAACTAATGGATTTATGGATTTTATCGTTAGAGCTCATAAATTTATTATGTTTTATTAAATATTGTTAGATGTTTTACATGTAAATTTGCTTAGTGTCCTTATAACAACTTTGATGCTAAAATGAGGTTGGTCATTCAAAACCGGCATAAGATCTACACACCTGTCATTGCGGATTTATGAATTGGCGTACTGCAAACAGGCCCGACGAGAGGGCGTTGAAGGAAGTACAGATTACCGAGGCCTAGGCTTAAGGTAAAAGGAGGGCGCGGACTGTGCTACTTTATTTTTTTACAAGTATACAGGGTGTTACAGAAGATCATTAAGAAACTTTATGAGCGAATCTATTATTAAAAATATAAAAATAAAATGCTATAAACATGGACCTGCAAATTTCTCGTTCTCAATATTCAGGGTGTCAAACTTGTAAAACAAATGTTTTTTTTTAAATCTCTTAAATATCTGTAACCCGATTTTGTTTAAATTTGGCAATGGTATTTATGGCATTAAGGGGATAATTTATCACTAACTTAATTATATTTAGTAACTACAGTAGCGTGTCAAGCGGCAACTGAATAAATATTTCTAACAAAAACGATACGCCACTGATGGTGTAAATGTGTGTAAAATGTTTGTGCCTTCTTTAGATTTAAAAAATAAAATAACGGCTTTCATATCTCCTTTTTTTCGTATGTTGTCCAATTTAAAAGGAAAAAAATTAATAAAATCCACTTAATTGCATATTTTTAGACCACAAGAGAAAAAAAACATTGCGGGAACTTATTCTTTTAAAAATTAGGTTTTTACGACTTTTGCCGGCCTGGTCCCGTAAATGCTTAAATATCCTAATATAAAAAGTAAATAGTACTTACTGAATAGTTCGTAATGTAGAAAATTTATAATTTTATTCTTGATGCCGCAAGTTAATGGACTTTCTGAAAAACAAAAATAAATTAGTTTTACTTGCTAGTTATTGTTTTTAATTAAGACAAAGGAGTATGATTAAAAACAAAACTTTATTAAAAGAGGATATTTTTTGAATATTTTCATAATCATTATCAGTAATCGTTGCTAAAAGATTTTGCGAGTTTAAAAATGATATTATTATAAAACTTACTTTTATGACCCACAGAAATTTTTGAAATTAGTAACTCAACCGACAAACTTTAAGGGGTGATTCTACAATTAAAAATGGTAAAAAAATATTGTATAAACATAATATGTCCTAAACGTCTTAATTTTTAAACTTCGGGCTGTTAAAAGATTTAAAAAATTATCTTTTTTTTATTATAAGTTTTATACCAATTAAAATATTTTTAAAAAATTTGCAAGACATCACCTATTCAACAAAAGACATTTTTTTCCATAAAAGAAAAAAAAATTGCCAGTGTCGACCATAAGGGGCTTAGAATATCTATTTTTTATGAATAAAATAGTACGCTACTGCATTTTTCTAAAATAAAAATATTTTTTGAATCCTCGTTTAGTTAAGAACAAATTTGATCCCTTGACCAATTTTTTGTTTGATCCAGGGGTTTTGCGTTAATAAATAAAAACCATTTGTTGGCATGGCCAAATCCATATTTTATTAAAGAATAAATAACAAAGGTTATTTTTCACTGTAGAATTTGATTTTAGCAATAGGAAATGACCATATCCAAAAATGGTTTATATTTTTTTTTAATGCAAAAACCGTCCATTAAACAAACAAAAATCAAGAGACCAAATTTGTTTTAAACTAAACGGTTTGAAAAATTTATTTTTATTTAAGAAAAATGCAGTGGCGTATCATTTTTTTCTTAAAAATATTTACCCTAAACCCCTTATGGACGACACTGGTAATTTTTTTCTGGTAAGTCAAAAAATGTCTTAGAAGACGTTTTCCAAATTTAAAAAAAAATCTTAGTTGGTATAAAATCTATAATAATAATTTTTAACACCCCTTAGTTTAAAAACTAAGACGTTTAGGGCACCTGTTCATATAAAGTTTTTTCTTATTTTTCATTGTAGAATCACCCCTTAAAGTTTGTTTGTTAAGTTACTGCACACCCTGTATAGCCTCATTTTACCAATGCAAATTTGTAAAACCGTTTTATTTTTCTATCGAAATCTGGTTACTTGATTTAAAAACTGTAAAGTACCTTAATAAAATTAAAATTCTAGTTTATTTATTTTTAATGGGTAAATCCAATGACTACACGTCAATGGGTAAATCAGAAGGTTAATGTTATGTTGTTGTATGACCAAAAAAGTATCTGTTTAAGTTTTTTTTTCTTTCCTCATTTGGGCTAAACTAAATTTGACCACATTCTCCATAAATTATTAACTTTTTTCGCACCTCTTCATTTCTTAAGTTTTAACCATTTTTATTTTGAATTTGGCGATTATGATAAATAAGACGTTGACTACCAGAGTGGATCATCCCACAAATTGAAAAAAAAGATCTCTAACAATCATTTTCTGTACCTTATAACTACCATCTTATAATAATTGGTTGTCGACACTAGCTGTATATGTAATAAGTAAGTTTTATGCTATTCAAAAAGTGTGATAAAATGTTTTCTTAATCTATACTAATACTAATACTAATTACTAATAATATATATAGACGTAAAGTTTGTAACTTTGTTTGTTTGTAGCCGCTAATCTTAGGAAGCACTGAACCTATCATGAAAACTCTTTCACAATCAAAAAGCTTTACTATTCAAGAGTGTTATAGGCTATATTTTACTATAATTAAACAAAAAGATCAGATATTAACGCCCAGTGGTATTGCGTGACCAAAATTAGGCGTAGGCGAAGTCGTATCCGCAAGGCCCCTTTGGTCGACAATGATCATGATGAAAAATTGTTGAGGAGCAAAAAAAAGGTCCTCCCCCTCCCATTTTTCACACGTACCACAGTTTTGCGGAGCCCCCAATTTACAATTTCAGGGCTCCAAGATCTTTTGTTTCGCTATTTTTCCTATATCACATTCCATACCTTCACCTTGCAGCGAGGCCCCCAAGGCGCGAAACCGTAGGCGACCGCCTACACCGCCTACGCCTAGCTACGCTACTGTTAACGAAGTGGGCACGGGTCGGCTATCTTGGATAAATTATAACTTTGTAAGGTTAAGTTTATAACTTCCGATTAGTCCGGTGGTAGAATTCTCCGCCTGTCACGCGGGCGGCCCCGGTTCGATTCTCTGTGGAGACAGATTTCTTTTTTGTAAAAATAGATATGAATAAAAAAATAGCAAATTTACTTTTTTTGTAGATTTTTTTTTAAATATTGATTTATACTGATAAAATAAATAAAGAGTTAACGTTTGTAACTTTAATTGTTTGTTTGTAAGGGCTTTTTGGAAATACTGAACCGATCATAAAAAAATCAAATCAGAAAGCTACACTATTCAGGAATGCCATAGGCTATATTTTACTATGACTTAACAAAAGTTCAGAGACAAATTTAATTAACGCCCAACAAAGTGGGCACCGGTCCGCTAGTTTTTAATAAATGAACACTAAAAGAAAAATATGCGTTTTAAAGGCTGTTAGTGTTAATTATTGTAAATTTTGGACCTCGAATAGTTAGTAGAAAAACATACGAAGTTTATAAAGAATTACAAGGAAAAAAATAGGGGTGTTCACATAAAAAATGTTAGTAAAATTTTGAATTTTATACATTACTGAAATTACGAATTAACGAATAACGAATAAGTATTTTTTTTTGATTTTGAATTGAAATTAAAATTTTGAAAAAAAACACCCTGTATGATATATCATTGAAAAGGAATTTTATACAGAATATAAATATAGAAAAAGTAGGTGGCGGACAAGTAGAGGAGGAGTTACATACATACAAGTAGGGTTACCAGGTCGCCATACTTAATGACCGGACAAATCTCCGAGTTTGGCCTAACATTTGGGTAAAAAGCCGGACACCTTAGATTGTTGAGGATATTATGTCTTAGTGTAAAAAAATGAGTGTAATCCGAAGCTTTTTTAGTTATTTACCATAAATCTTCTTAAATTCTAATTAAATATTAATAAAATTGATTACAAAACCAGACCAAGTGTTCTATTATAAATCAATCTATTAAAGTACTTAGTCAGTCAAAATCAAATTCTAGATAAACGTTTTTTTTTGACATAGGGGTGGGGGGTCTAGATTGAGATTTCGTTAGCAGCAGCATTTTACTGATTTACACATATGGCAACCAACGCATACAACAAGGCGCATTCAAGAGTACTCAGCTGCTGCGTAAGCAGTATCAAAATTATCAGATTAAAACAATAGAGTGGCTTTATTTAGATAGTTTTAACACTCCTCTTAACCAGCGGTGAAGCGGCCGAGTACTCCTGACTGTGCCTGCCAATTTTGTTTTTTAAGGTTAAAAAAATCTCATGCAAATACAAAAGTACAAAATGTAGTTAGTAAACGAAGTGTGGCGTAATTTAAATTACAAGCAAAGTCCTAGAAGGAATTTGATATTGTTTCTAAGAAAATTGAAAAATAATTGCAATTAGTGATTAGGAATAAATTCAATCTACTATGATTTTTTTAAAAGGTAAATGTTAAACCCATTTGAGGTGTAAGTACTAGAATTAAGGAATCTTGGTTCTTGAGTTTGGACCGCGTCAAATTGAAATCGTTTACCGAGGTTTTGCCAGCAATTGCTTAAGGCATCTCCAGGGATCTTTACTTTGCGAGATGGAAACACTGACTTCATAAGAGAGATTTATTTCTTGTGATTGACTCTGTCGACTGATCACAATAATAAACTGTGTTATTTTTCTTGTATTTCTGTATTTAAAAATTGATGTAAACATTGATATACAAACCAAAAATTTTAAGAACATTTGTTCGGTTCATAATATCAATTAATGTTGTAATATTTATACCTTGCTCTATGTTGAATACGGTCAGTAAAGTTTGTTTAAATGAATATTTTTGTGCGTTAAAGTCCTCTATTCTAAGCCCATTTTCTTATTTCTTGATATATATGCTGCTTATAAAACAATAAAAAAGATGAAATACATTAAAAGAAAAATGCTTATACCAATGTTTACGTAAGCATGGGAGGGGGTAAGACTTTGCTTTCTTTTGGTGACATGGGGGGGTTAATAATTGTAATGAATCTGCTTACGTAATACTTGAACGGTTCCTTATTCCTGTCATAAATTCCCAATGAAAAACAAAACTTCTTCTTTAAATAATCAAAAATAAAAAATACTTCTTCTCTAAACAATCAAAACTTCTTATCCTTAAGGTTTACAATAAAAATAATAATTATTAATTTCGAATTTCAAAATATAAAAACCCTAATAAAAGCCAGACAGGCCGGGCATCGTTAATTTTGGCCGGGCATCAAAAAGCCTAACTATGTCCGGGTTTAGCCGGACGCCTGTCCTGGGAACCCTACATACAAGTGAAGATCATAATCGCGTGTTAAAAACCTCGCATTTTCATTAAAAAATGCGAAGACAACGATAGTAAAATATCATTATTTTCTTAGTTTGAAAGCAATACATTTTTTTAAAGGAACGAGAAACACAGACCTTGTTTAACCTGACTAACATGACTTGCAATACGCTATACAAGTTCTGAATGAAACAAACTATGACCTCACTAAATGAGATAAATATTATAGGCATGTATGCTTATGTATTTTTATTAGTCACTTACAATGTTTTAATTACCAGACGTACGATAATTAAAATAAGTTAACGGTATTTTATACCTACCAAAGTAAATACCATTGTAAAAACAATACAATTCTTGTTCTATCTTGTTTTTTTGTAAAAGTTCTTTTGAGCAGCCGTTTTTAAGATATTTGGATTTGACCAATGAGTCGTTATCAGTCACAGCGGGCCATCCCACAATTCAAAAAATGTACATTAACATGACTTTAATGCCTATTTTCAATATTATAAAACTTATTTATAAGAGCTAGTGGAGCAGTGGACTAAGTAAACTACCACCATCCTATATTAATTCTTAGCCTACTTTGGCACTGATAAATAAGTTTTATGCCATTGAAAACACTCGTTAAAGAACATTTTTTAAATTGTGGAATGGTCCGCACTGGCTCTCAACGCCTCAAATTCACTTTCAGCTCAGGGCTAACCTATACAGGGTATTTTAAAATTAGATTTCTATCTTAAGGATATAAATCCTTGGTTAATATTTAAACAAAAAATTAAAAAAACATTATGACTTACGTGTCTTAACTTTTGTGATACAGAGTAATAAAAAAATGATATTTTTTATATATTTTTTATTTTTTGTATATAATTTTTGTGCTAGGCAAGAGAGCTTTTTCTTATTTTATGAAAAATTTGTGGTTTGTCTAGTACCAATACCTAATTTAGAATTCATATCCGAAGTATCTCGGATACCTCGGCGGCTACCCTGTATACATGTAATAATTATTGCAATCGAAATTGAAATAAATGAAAAAAGATTAACAATGAACATCTTCTTTTTCAATAAAAACCAGTTATATGTGTAACATATTACTATTGAACTCTTTTGATTTATTTATTACCTATTATAATATTCATCCATTTTTATACTCTCATATTGTTTTTTTCAAAGCCCAAAAACAATTTAAAGGTGTAAATCGATAAAAGCGATTTTAAAATTGACATAAAAAGATTTTCCCTATATTATTTAGCACGAACACAGTAACACTATAAACAGTTTCCACAATTATCTGCAGTTTATTTTAAATAATATATTTAAGAATATTCGTTTCACATGCAAAAATTTAAATAATGGTAATTTCTTAAATTAGTGCTTTATTGAAGACAATTAAGAGAAACATTTACTGTTTTAAATGGTCAACAAAAATACTAAATTCATTGCAAATAGAGAACATTTTCACACGAAAATAATTCAATACCCTTATTTGGATTATTTGGGACTGCAGCATTGAAAGCTTGATATATGGCATACAAATATGCATAAAAAATGCATAAAATATTAAAACAAAAACTGACAGAATATGCAACATTAAATAAAGGGTTTTAATAACAAAATAAAAACTAAATTTTATTTTTTATTCCAAAAGCAGCATACTCTAATTTGTAAATTTTCCATACAGTAACATTAATTTTGATATTTTTTTAAAGTAAACAATCAAAAGTATTGTTCAAATAAAAAGATTTTGTCTTCGATCATTAAAAATATTTATGTAACTAGAAAACGATAGCTCCACATCTACTAAGGTAATTGGGCAGAGTTTGAACTTGGGTGCCATGTTGGCAGTTATACATCAATTTAAGGCAAAAACTAACTCTAAAACGGTATTTACCAATTGGTTATGTTGACGTTTAAACAATGTATTATACGTCGAAGTTGTCACCAATTATTACCGCGGTTATAATTGGTTGAACGCCTAAAACTGATGATAGTTTCTGGCACACTTCATCAATTTGTTTAAAGTAATCGTTTCATAATTCTTTGTTTACAATGAATGGTAGGGGAACCCAAGAGGGGATTTCGGGATGTGTCGAGAAATGGTTTTTATTTATTTACGCGAAAACTGTGCATCAAATTTAAAAAGTCAAGAGATCAAAGTTGTATCAAACTAAATGGGACATTTAAATAATATATTTATTTTAGAAAAATGCAGTGGTGTAACATTTTTTCTTAAAAATATTTAACTTGAACCCCTCATGAACGACACTGGCAAAAATTTAATTTTTTCTTGTATGTCAAAAAATGTCTTTTGGTGCAGGCGTCCCACACAGGCAAATTATTCTAAATTCGTAGTATTAATATACTACGGTGTAATTTAAAGCAAATTTTACCTTAAAAACTCATACAATTTATTAATGATAACTAATAAAAAATATATTATAAATGAATTTATGCAGGGTATGCTCATAAAATATACCACTAGTTTATTATTTCTTAAAAGACTAAAAATTAGACTAATAGCCATGTTTTTAATATTTAAATTAGTAGCAAATTTTACTAAAAAAATCATACAAAATCAGTGGCGTACTTTTTTTTCTTAATAATAATGGCTGTGGTACCCACTGAGACGCCACTGGGCATAATTGTCTTAATCTATGTAGAGCTTATTAATAATAACTAAAAAATATATATTTATGAATTTATACAGGGTGTGCTCATAAAATTTACCACTAGTATTTTATTTTCTTGAAAGACAAAAAAATTAAACTAAAAGTCATATTTTTTTATTTAAAAATAATAAAGTCAGTGGCGCACTTTTTTCTTTATAATAATGGCTTTGGTGCCCACTAAGACGCCACTGGGCCCAATTATCTTAATCAATGTAGCGCTTTACAGGCACGTTATTTTATTTAATGAGTGTACTAAATTTTATGCAAATCGGTTAAGGGGTTTTTAAGATATTTAAAAAACCTACTTTTTTAAAAACTTTAACGCCCTGTAACTCAGAAATCAAGCAAGTCCGGACATATGTATGTTTATAGGAACTTTTTTAATAAAAATACATAATAAATCACTCCCTTTAGTTTCGTACCGTAGATAGGAAACACCCTGTATATTTGCCTAAACGGTTAATTTTAATATAATCCAGAGCATAATTCTTGTTAAAACGTGTTTTGTTTCTTTTTTAACACTTTGCATATGAAATACAAGCAATTTATTTACTTACCCTGTACATTTTTTTATATATTAATTCTAGTTTCGTACCTATATATTGGTCTAAACATTTTAGTTTAATAAATTCAAGTAATAATTTTTATCAAAACGTGTTTTGGTTTTTTTAACACCCTGTATACGAAATACAAATTATAAAACCACTAAAGTATGCCCATGTTTTTTATATATAATTTCTATATGTAAAATTTTTCTTAATGACTAATAAAAATTAAAGAAAAGAAAAATAATGGGTAACTGGTTAGTACTATTTTTATTCATTTTTAGATAGTGCAATTACATATAAAAATAAAAATATCTAAAAAGTGCAAAAGATGCAAGTTAGTATAAGGAGATCTTAGTCAACAATATACAATATGTTTTTTAGGTTTCAACACATTTCGCCCTACTTTTTGCTTTGGTGAAAATAAGGTGCATTTTTTTGGCAATTTTTTCATCATGTCTATATATTAAGGACCACCTAATTTATCTCTTATTGTATGACCCTATATATGACATCAAATTAATCTACTTGCCACTAGCACTGGCTTTCATAACTAGCACAAATAAAAATATTACTTTAAATGTCTTTAAATTTAATACAAATACACACTGTATTTTAATTATCACTTTTCAAACAATCACCACTTTTACAAACTCCAACTTCAAACTAACAGGGTAACTAAGGACATTAAAATAATTTACTAGGTACATTGTGATAATAAAATCCTTTATTAAATTTTTCCAGCTGAAATTTTTGGGAAAAACTCAAGTTTATTTTATTGCATTAACAACACGAATTTAGAATAATTTGCCTGTGTGCGTACCCTAAATTGTTTTAAAATATCCAAATTGGTATAAAAGTTATTATAAAAAACACAATTTTTTAAAGAAACTTAACACCCTGTAGTTCAAAAACTAAGACGTTTAGGACATATTTCATATAAGGTTTTTCATATTTTATATTGTAGAATTACCCCTTAAAGTTTGTCGGATAAATTGTGACACACCCTGTATTTGCGTTATTAATATGCTATTGTTATTTCTTTAATAAAAAAAATAAAATCTTGTGATTTCTGAAACCTGCTTTTGGTAGCGGTTAAATTTTAAAAAGTCTTAATTTTAATTTGTGAATTTGCAGACTTTGTAGTTGTGGTGGTATGTTAATAGCCATTGTTTTGTTCTGTGAAAAAAATCAAAAAATGCAATGAAGTTTTTTAAAGTAATATTATTTCATTAGTAGAGGGGTGACAAGTCAAGGGGACGGGAGAGGCGACCGCCCCCTTTGCCCCCTGTGGCTACGCCACTGGTAGTGACCCTGCCTTCTGATTCGTGTGTTGTGTTTAAATTATGTGTACAGAAGACGTACCTAATGTGGATTTTTCTCGTTTTAACGTTAAAATTGATATTTTACTGTTTAAAGTGTTCTATTTATTAAAATAAATAAATATTATAAAAAATATAAGAACTTCTAAAAATGGACAAAAAAAGCTGATTAATCCATATGAGTATATGAAAACCCACTCTGAACATTCGAAAAGTTGTTACCTTTATGAAAGCATTTTTTAAATAAGTTAAGAGTTAAAAATAAAAGTGTTAAGTATACTTTTATTTTTAATTCTGAAAAGAAAAATCCACCTTAAGAGAATATGTAATTTTCTAAAATGTATGCCCCACTAAAAATAAAAACAACTTTAAAAAAATAGTAGCACATTTTATTTGGCTGACATTTTTATACTTAATTAATTAATTAGCTTGTCGGACGTTTTATTTATAATAAATCAGCCACAATTCTATAGAAATTACTTTTAGTATTCCAAGGACATAAAAGTTATTATATTATTTAACAATAAATTATTGTACTTAGGAATTTAAAATATTATTTCGAATTTCCTCTGGTTTATAGGTATTTTTTAACGATAATAACAGGCTAATGTTTTGCATTGCTTTAATATCACTAATCACTATTAATTATACGTACATACCTACATACGAACGGACCTAATTAACGTAATAGTCATTGCAGACAGGCAATATGTTGATAATAATTTTCTTTAAACGTTTTGTTTACGGCAATATTTTTTTATGCAAAACGCATACTAAACTATTTTTTAGTGCCATTTCATGGATTATAAAGGTTCATCTAATTTGTTTTTATTGTTTAAATAATGTAATTTTTTATAGACTTTAAGATTTATGGTCTTATTATACTGGGTTAGTAAATAGTTCCGCAACTTCCAAATGGCTTTAAGACCAGCTACATTTCTCAAATTTGGTATCCAATTGATGACCAAATTTCCCAGCTTCGTGCTACACGTATTTTTTTATGTATTGCCCCATTTATTTTTATTATACTAAATTGGGTGGATCAAATTAAGTAAGTTATGAAATTTCCAAAATTCTGTCTTTATTTGTTGCTAAGATATGATACACCACACTTTCAGCAAAAGGTTTATAGCGCCTAAATATGTATGTTTAAAACCGCTAAAGTCGTTTGGTATTTGGGAATTTTAAGGCATGTGTAACTGATCAGTGATATCAGCATTGTTGCCAGATTTTAATGTATATGTATGTGGAGTTGTCATGTCTCGGTAACTGGTAAAGACTGAATTTTAAAAAATGGCAACAATAACGATATCACAGTTCAATTTTACTTGCCCAGAAACCTTCACATACCAAAATGTGTAAACGCAGCTTAAGCGGTTTTAGAAGCATTTTTAATAATTTATGGACTTCAACAAAATTGAAAAATCTGGCAAAGATGCCGATATTATTGGTAAATTCTTCATACAGGATACCATAAATACCAAATCTGGTAAATTTAGCTTTAGCAGTTTTATAGATATTTGAGAGTTTCAGTACTTTTTACTTACCCAGTATGTGTTTTATTATCTAACTAGATATTCTAAAAATGTGTGTATTCTATTAAGTTTTGTAAAAACCAAGACGGAAAATTTAAAATTGCCGATCAAAACAAACCAAAATATGTTGTTTTTATTTGTTAAAAATAACATATTCGTTAACTTAAAGGGTTTCCATAACAAATATAAAAATAGCCAATTAAACCTTGAGAACACAATAAATATATAAATATTACGTGGTTAAGGTGCTTTTTTGTATAATCGGTTGAGAATATATTATCCGTAGCTGTATCTGCAATAAAATTGGGTTAAAGGAAATATATATATATATATATATATATATATATGTATGTATCAAGCTTAATTTTCATATGTAAAATAGTAGATATTGTAAACATGATTGATTACTGTTACTAGAGTTATTAAAAAGATAATACAAAAATAGACACACAATAATAGTAAAAATTTAGGAAAATTTATTTAACCGCGTGACACCCTAAGTAAGCTTATGCTGATGCTGGAAATGGATCACTTTATTTCTGGTCTGTTATTGTCTGGGAACATAGAAGATCCTTAAGTACCCAGGGGAGTTAATTATTGGCTCCCTGTACATTTACAAAGAAAAATTCAAATAACTTTTAAAGAAACTAATCTGACAAACCTTAGGGCCAAGTTTCAAAAAATATTAATAAGCAGATATTGAATTATTTATTTAAATGTATGCAAAATTACCAAATTTTCGATTCAAGATAAAACCAGACAGCAGCCACCAGCAAACAATTTGTTATAAGGGCTTAATACTGAATTAGCTGACCACTTTCTTATGTCAGTGACAACATTCATTTTACAGGTGTCTGTTTGGTTTCCCAGACAAAAATTTAGTAAATTTACAATTACATTGTTGAATGAATTTAAGATTCGCTTTGTCGCCACAAAAACTTGGCACGACGTTACATTATAAATTTTACTAAAAACTACTTATATTACTAAAAAAAAAAAAGAAGAGCTGTAATAAAAGTTGTAATAAAA
>JACEGR010004480.1:0-86770 GCA_014170235.1 Listronotus bonariensis
TAAAAGGATATGACGACTTCTATTGGGGTAATAAGAAACTTAAAAATGTATTTTAAGTAAACATAAATATACAACATTTAATCTACTAAGTTTATTATTAGCCTTGTTTACTAAAAAAGTAAAAGAGTTTAAATAATAAGAGCTATTGTTGTGTTTCCGATGCAGTCGTGCGAAGTCTCGTTACTTTTGTCAAAGATTTTTTTACCTTTTTCTTTATCAGTTTTTGTAAGATATGGATTCCACAGAATCTACCCCATTAAACAGTGTTTTTATTTATTTTATACGTTAAAAATTAAAAAAGTTGGGAAGATGTATCTCTATTACGCTTCTAAGAATAATTTAAAATTATTTTTCATATTTTGATGGTCATATTTCCGAAACTAATTGAGATAGACACATCAAATGTAGTATTTTTTAAAGCATTTTTAAAGATTTTTTTGGTGGTGATATAATATTCAGGGTATTCCATTTAAAAAAATCATACCCATTGTCGTACCCTGTATATCATATGAGATAATAATCATCGGATTACTGATTAGAATACTACCGAATTAACCAAACAAGCTGACATTTTAGTGTATTATGTACAATAAAAGATAATAATGTTAAGGGGGTGTAAATTTATAATAACATACAATAAGTTTTAGGTTTCCAAAAAGCATTTGTAATAATTTATAATATTTTTCCAGTAAAAAATTATTTTAAGTTAGGTTGGTAAGTTTCAGAATTTTGAACAAAAAAATTTATTTTCTATCCCATAGTACGATGACCAGCTGCATCAACCGGCATATCATAAAAGAAAGATAGCAAAGGCGGCCGCGAAGACAAGCATGCCGATTTATTTGCTTTAAACTTTTTGTGATTTTTTTTCTTATCAAAGAGCACCGAATTTACATTTTTAAACTGTTCCTTCTATAATTTATTTATCAAAAATTAGGTCTTACTTTTTTTGTAACTGTTTTCTTTTCTCCAACATTCTAAGTATTATCAAGATTTAACACAAAAATACTTTTTAACAATTTTATATAAGATTAATAGTAAGTTTCTCAAAGGGAACCTTTTTCTGCTCTGAAAATTTTTAAAAATAAGATATAATAGACATTTTTCTTTAAAGTATTAATACTAAAAGCTCCTATGGCCGTCGTTGAACAAGACATATCCTACAAAAGCACTTTTTGCAAAGAAGATCGATCATATATCACTTTGAGGTATTTTTCTTGCTCAATTTTATTGAAGCTTATTTTATATAGAGGTAATATAAATTTAAAGCCGTTTGGGCTAATAAATAATAAAGTTTAAGTTTTTATTTGTTTATGTTATAATAATCAATAATTTGTGATTTAATTATAGTTGCAGAGACGGACTAAGTATAACATGACCCCTTTTGGGTTTTTTTATATTGTTTCAGGCGACCGGCCAGTTCATAGGGGTCAATAGGGCTGAACAGGGTCAGCTCGTTTACCCGAGACCAGGACCGAAGCGGTCCCATTCTTTCCATGCGTGTACCCAACAAAAAGACTATCCATCTTTATGTATGTCGCTAATCCTAACCATTTACACTACCCTCGTAATTAGAGTTGGTTTCCCATAGTACAAATAAAAAAAAACCAACATGTGGAAATCTTTTAGCGAGCGTCAATAAATTACGTGAAGCATTAAGGGCAGAGGAGGTCGAATTGAATCTTACCTATTGTCACTGTGGCAGGTAGGGTCTGTGCCAATATTTTATTACACAGCCCCACAAAAAAAAGTCAGTGGTCCGAAAACCAGACGATAGTATCTTTTGTTGTTGGGGTCCCTAAATCCGGAATCCGGGGTCGGTTTGACTCCATCAGGTCAGGGTCAAGGTCTTTTCAAGGTCAAATAATTAAATTTTATTTAAACCCACAAACCACAATCGTGGTATAAACATGTTTTCGGGGTCGCTGAATCCGAATCCGTCGTCAAATTGACTCTATGAGGTTGATATCAAGGTCATATCAAGGCCAAATTATCAGAAGTTATTGTAAATGCACCAAAATGATGATATCTTGGGGATTTGGATTAAGCGACCCCAAAAATATAAAGATACCACGTTTGTGTTCTATTTTCAATGAACTTTGATGATTTAACCTTGAAATGACCTTGACCATGACGTGTTTGACCCCACTGACTCTGGATTTGGATTCAGCAACCACAAAAACAAAAAGATACCATGTTTGTGGTTAATTTTCAATGAATTATGATGATTTGACTTCGAAATAACCTTGAAATGACCTGTTTAGTTCTGGTTCAGCGACCCCAAAAACACAAAGATACCATGATCTAGTCCTTCGAACCACCAACTTTTTTATTTTGTGGGACTGTGATATTTTTCTTCCGCTAGAAACAGGAAAAAAGTTACGAGATTTGGTCAGGTCCCCCAGGAAAATATATCATCCGGTAACAACCAGAACTAACTTTGTATGTCTAGAAGTTTTTTTTGCTTTTTAAAATGTTTTCGACGAACACAAAGTCAATTTCGCTTTGAGAAATTGTGCCGGTCGGTAATTCCCGACAACTCTTTAAAAAGTTATTTAAGGAGTGGTTCAATAATTATGTTGAGAAGAAAACTTAATTTCATTGGAGTTCTTTTAAGTGAGTAGAGGTCTATACAAAAAAAAAAGGTAATGGCTTGCAAACGTCATTTTTGACGTAAAATTTAAAATAACTCAAAAATGGTTCGATTTTAGTAGAGAACATTATAAAATTATGTTTTAAAGTTTACGTAGAATCTAAAAAATAAATAATATATAGGGTGTTCCATTTAAAATAAGGAAGTGGACATTAACTTCCGGTGTAACCGGAAGTGGTAGAGCTGTCAAAATATTTTAGTTGTATGTCCCCCACTGACTTTATATTTTTGCCAAATTTTTAAAATTGTCAAAGCGTACTTTTGAGAAATCGATCGCGTCAGAGCCGGTGGGAGAGCCAAAAGTATTTTTCCCATTTCAATTTATACACTTTATATGTGTCCGAAATCCGACCTCCCGTGAAATATTTTTCTTATATCTGGGGCATGGCGTCCCCCACAACCCTAAGCATTCTTAATTTCATTCAAAGAAAAGCTATTCGTCTCATTATTGATCCTTCACTTACAGAAAGGCTTTCCTCTCCTGCCCTTCGTCGGGCTGTGGAAGATTTATCGCTTTTTTATAGGTACTTCCATGGCTTCTGTTCTAAAGAATTATCCAGTATAGTTTCTCCACTCACGGTTCCCAACAGAGAAACTCGTGGTGCCGCGCGTATGCATCCCTATACGGTCCAACTGGACAGACTCCAGAACCAGAACTTCGAACTTTGTTCGTTCTTTTATCCCTAGAGTTTCTAGAATGTGGAACCTGCTGCCCGCGGAGGTCTTTCCTTCCCCCAAATCTTCAAGTATTTAAGTCCCTCTTACCTCGCTTAAGACACCCACGATACGTTAGTACTTAGGCTTTTAGCCTTCGTGGTTTGTCCAAAGATAAAAATAACAAACATAAATCGTATTGTGAATTCGTATAGTTAGAAACATGTTTAAAATTAAAAAGTTTAATTTATTTTAAAACATATTTAAAATAAAAAATAATACAAATATTAATTTAACTGTATTACTACATCATATAAATTA
Source organism: Listronotus bonariensis (assembly GCA_014170235.1). NCBI lineage: Eukaryota > Metazoa > Arthropoda > Insecta > Coleoptera > Curculionidae > Listronotus > Listronotus bonariensis. The sequence goes on from JACEGR010004480.1 coordinate 3,629, forward strand.
CCATTAACAAAAGTATCACTGTAAAATTAAAACATATTTTAAAAAACCTTTGATTAACCGTGCTCCAATAAGAAGTAAGTATTTGTTCTAAAACTATCTTTTCGTCTACCACGAAATTCTATTAGGAAAACAAAAGTATTCGATATCGGTAACACCATAAATCAATTTTATCCCGATTCCTTTTATCCAGAAACTCCTGAAATTCGCGACTTTTGTGCAACAATCGGGCTTTTGTGTGCTTTATTTGATCAGGTGCGATGACGGGAGCGAGCCCATTTGTTTTTCAGAGATCTCGGGAAGTGACGATAAAAAGGAAGTTTATACGGAGTGCCAATTGTTACAGTTAAAAAGAAAACTGTTTTTAGGTATTCTAATAGTCCCAGAGCTAGTAAACCCTTCGAAAAACGTTAGGCCTGTAAGGCTAGAAATTTGTTTAGTGATTTGTCATAGCATGCTAAGTACGACAATCATCACCTGGCAAGCATCAGCCCTGCATATCATCACCCTGTATATTTTGGAAAGTTGAAAAAAATAAAAACAAAAAATTTGGAGCTGTAAGCTTAAAATTTTTCTAGAATTTAGTTCATTCATAGTAAGGTTTAAAAAAAATTGACAGGCATTTTCGATGAGCACAAGTACCTGCCAGGCGAACAGAAAGGTGTGGCTGATTTGGATGGACATATTTCTAAAACCAAAGAATACCAATCCATAGAACCCCACAAGTGAGATCTCAGCGTACCCTAAAATTTTTTAGTACCTACCGCGACCAACAGATGGCGAAAGTAGCACGATGTCGCTTTGCTAATACGATTACCATCAGAAATTGATAGCTGTCGCTGACGAGCAGTCGGCCCGATCAGTTAGAGTAAGGATATACGCAAATTTTAATAAAAATAAAATCCCCGATAAATGGACCCAGTATCCATAGGATTATAAAAATTTATTATTTCAGAATAGGATATATCGATGCGTTTTTACAAAACGTCGTAAGCGACATTCGCCAATTTTACGGGAAACGATTTTTTCTTCCCATCGGGTTATTTTTAAAGAAAAACCGAGATCTGAATGTTTTTATTTTAGATTTCTTCTTAATTTGATTTACAAAACAAACATATTTAACATTTAATGTCAAAATTTTCAGAATCTCCTAAAAAAAAGCTAAAATTTTTAAAATTCTAAACCCAAATAATAGTTAATTTTTAAATTTTTTATTTTTATTTAATTTATCTTGACAACGGTGGCAGACTTGCCACCAAAACATCGATTTTTAGTTCTCTATTTACTTGCTTTTTTTTTTGGTTTTTGGGTACTATTAATTTATTTTTTGGCGTGTACCCAAATAACTACCATTAATTAAATGAACCGCCGAACCAATATAGAACATATCTTCATCTGAAATAAAGCCAATGCAAAAAAAAGGTTTCCCGTAAAACTGACGAATGTCGCTTACGATGTTTTGTCAAAACCCATCGATATATCCTATTCTGAAATCATAAATTTAATAATCTTATGGATACTACCATTTATCGGGGATTTTATTTTTATTAAATTTTGCGTATATCCTCACTCTAACTTATCGGGGCCGACTGCTCGTCAGCGACTTCTATCAATTCCTGATGGTAATCGTATTAGCAAAGCGACATCGTACTACTTTCGCCATCTGTTGGTCGCGGTGGGTACTAAAAATTTTTAGGGTACGCTGAAATCTCACTTGTGGGGTTCTATGGATTGGTATTCTTTGCTAAAACTAATAAAGTTAGATGTACCTAATGTGGTATTTACTTAAAGCTTTTTTAAACATTTTTTTACCGTAATACTGGTGATAATATACAAGGTGAAAAAAACTTATTTTTAATGAGGCACCCTATATATATAAAAGAGCTTTTAAAAAAATACCGTATTAGGTATATCTAACTTTATTAGTTATAGAAATATGGATATCCAAATCAGCCACACCTTTCAGTTTCGCCTGGAAGGTACTTGTGCCCATCGAAAACGCTTGCCAATTTTTTTTTCAAACCTTACTATAAATGAACTAAATTCCGAGAAACTTTTAAGCTTACAGCTTCAAAGTTTTTTATTTTTATTATTTTTTTAACTTTTAAAATTATACAGGGTTATATGATGTGCACGGCTGATGCCTGCAAGGTGATGATTGTCGTACTTATGCACTTATACAAATTTCTAGCCTTACAGGCCCAACGTTACTCAAAGGGTCCACTAGCTCTTCTACTATAAGGATATATTTTTAATATTAAAGAATTTCATAATAGAAAATTTACAATAACAATCCCAAAGATCTAAATATTAAAGTAAATTTTTACTGGGCAGGGCTTTTTATAAATTAATCCTGTGGACATTTTGTAATTATCTCATCATTTTATTAATTAACGTTAGTTAAAGTTCGTTAATATTGTGTGGCTTTTATTAAGAGAAATATTAGGAAAAATTTAAAAGATGACTTTTATTTACTGTGACAATTTATAATAAGTAGTTAAAAATTTTGGATAGCCTCGAGTCCCCAAATATGGGTTTCCTTATTTATTTTTATACAGACTGTCAACGGATGGGGTTAACAAGAGGACAAATGGACCAAAAATTTTATTTTGGAAAAAGTCATTCTTCATAAAAATTTTTGCTTGTAAAAAATGAAATTTACGAAGAGAAAATGTTGATTTTATATACAGGGTTCGCAAAAACTTGTTTTCTCTACAAGAGTAAACTACCTTTATTTTTACTTTTGAGCAAAATACCATTTAAAAAAATTATTTAGAATATAATTTTGAATTACTTTAATAAAGTTACTGGGGTATCAAAAGATTCATGAAACCGATTTTAAAGTTATCAAAAATTAACTATTTTAAATTTTTATAATAAAATGACCCAAAAACTTTTTTTTATTTTTCTTTTCAAATACCTTCTTTCTCCAAATTCCTTAAAATCACAATTTTTCAACTGTAAACGCCAGTTTTCGTCAAATTATGAATTTCAAATAAAATTTGTTGTCATATTTTTATATTTTTTATTTTTGTGTTAGGTGTTTTCGTTTATACCCAATTTATATAAAGGGTGATTCAAAAAACATATGCCATCGCTTAAGGGGAGATTCCTTTAGCCAAAAATAAGACAAAAAAGGTCATATGAACATGGGTCCGCAAATTCTTTGTTTCCAAGATAGAGGGTGTTTAATTTTTATAATTTTTCTTTTTTCAACACGCTTTTATTAACTTGGGTTGTAACTATCTATCCATCTATCTATCCATGAATGTAACGGAATCTTTGAGCCTAATTTTAACCAACTTCCAGCTATTCGATTTCTTTGAAACTTTGCACACGTATTAAGGACCCATGACAATGCAATAATCTGCAAACAGTATCCCGTTATCCTGGTTTGGATCGCCAGGAAAAAAAATCCATTATATTATTATAACCACTGCTTGATACCACCAAGTGTCATCTGTCACCTGTACGTCCCAGTGGTACCAACCACCGGCCATTTCAAGAGTTCGATCTGAATCGATTTTACTCAAATTTTATATTAGGTTATTTTCAGAAAGTCCATCTGAAAAACTTTGCTACTCTTGACAAAATGGCGAAAAAATTTTTAGTGGGTTGCCATCTGTTGGCAACATTCCAAACTTTTATACATACATAAATGCATATCGAACTAAAAAATGAAAAATAAATAATAGTTTAAAAAACTAAAAACACGCTTTTATATGCAACCGAACTAAAAATTAGAAAATAATTTTTCATTAAAAAAAATATTGTCACTTCATAGTAAAAAGCGTGGGGTGCATTTTACTATTTTTTCATAACTTTTCCATCATAGATATTGGCAAATATAATAATTATAACATTTAATATATTAAGCACCCCACGCTTTTTTACTATGAAGTGACAATATTTTTTTTAATGAAAAATTATTTTCTAATTTTTAGTTCGGTTGCATATAAAAGCGTGTTTTTTAGTTTTTTTAAACTATTATTTATTTTAAATATTTTTAAAACTACGGCAGCGATTTGGCTAAAATTTGGGACATAAGGTACATTTATTAGTAGGCATATTTTGACTATAAGGAATTTGCTATATTTTTACCAGAGACGAATTTGTAGGGTAGACACAAAAAAATTTTTTAATTAAAACATGTACGCCACTGATTTTAATAAATTTTGATAGCGCAATTAAATACTTTACTAAATGCTTAACAAAACTTTCTCCCAGCATTTTTCGAATTTCGTATGGTTTTCGGGATATTTGTGATTTTAATACGGGCTGCAGCTACTGACCTCCATCTACGTTAAGTTATAAAAATCGTCAAAGAGTGCTTTAATTTTAAAAAAGAAAAAATAAACTGCAATTTAACTTAAAAAGTGGCTAAATGAGATGCTGAAAATGTCCTCCTTCAGCTTCGTGGCATGCTCTTAGTCTTCGTCCTAAAGATTTGCGCAAATAGTACGATTTTGTCTTATTATTTCAAATGCCCCCTCTATCCTTTGTAAGAATTCCTGCCTCGTATTCACGATTTTTGTGTAAACAATTTCTTTAACATGTCCCCAGAGATAAAAATCTAATGGATTGATGTTTGGTGACCTCAATGGCCATGCGACTGGTCCTTCAACGACCAATCCAGCGAGGACCATACGCTTCATTTAAAAAACTTCTTACTTCAGCCGCAAAATGGTGGTGCTCCGTCATGTTGAAACCATAATCTGTTATTGTATCTTAGATAAAGTGGCAAAATATCGGTCAATTCGTTTATTAAGAAATTGAGGTAAGATGCTCCATTTAATTTATTCGGTAGAACTACAGGTCCGATAATTTAATTTCCAACAATTCCAGCCCAAATATTAAAAGAAAATCGATGTTGGAAATTTGTTGTCTGCAAAGCGTGAAATGCTGAGAAACAAGTTTTTGTTAAGCATTCAGTAAAGTATTTAATTGCGCTATCAAAATTTGTTAAAATCAGTGGCGTACATGTTTTAATTAAAAATATTTTGTATCTACCCCAGAAGTACGACTCTGGTAAAAATATAGCAAATTCCTTATGGTCAAAATATGCGTATCTACTAATAAATGTATCTTATGTCCCAAATTTTAGCCAAATCGCTGCCGTAGTTTTAAAAATATTAAATAAAAAAGAAAAATTATAAAACATTAAACGTATCTTGGAAACAAAGCATTTGCGGACCCATGTTCGTATGACATTTTTGTCTTATTTTTGGCTAAGGAATCTCCGCTTAAGCTGATGGCATATTTTTTTTGAATCACCCTATATATTAGAGGCAGTATTTCATTTTGTACGAACACTGTACTTAAGAGAAAAATGTACAAGGTATGTAGTAGTGCTTTTTAGTGTATGGTCACTGATTAAATAATAATACTTACATGTTGGGACCCGACTTCTTGCGTTTGATTTTTTTCTAATCATTATTTTTAAGTTTTTATTCACTTTATTTATTTTAAAGTTGGTTTAGTTGTTTTTAGACTTTGCGGAAAGAATTGGGGACTCAGTCCGAAGATGAACCTATGGTTATACAAAATGGTCGTCAGACCAATGATAACCTACGGGTCAATTGCCTGGGGTGCAAAAGACGCTACAAAAGACGGCAATAAGGCAATTACAAAGTATACAGAGACTCGCTTGTCTATGTATTACGGGGGCCATGAAATCCACCCCTACTGCAGCACTGGAAGTGCTGCTCAATCTACCGCCACTTCACATCTACATACAGGGTGAAGTGAAAGCGGTACAATACCGTCTCAAACAAGGCCAGAGTCCTATCATAAGACAGGAAAAGGGCCATACAATGGAGATTCAAGGAGGACCAAGAAGTCAACTCAGTGTGTGAGATGCCTTCAGACAAAATGGTACCAAGCTACTGGCTAAACAAAGGTTTTCAAACTTTAATACCAGACAGAAAGGACTGGGTGGCTGGGCCTCCCATCAAAGCCGACCTAATCTGGTATACAGACGGCTCCAAAACAGACCAAGGAGTTGGAGCAGGTATATATGGGGACAAACCAAGGACGAAAATAAACTTGGGTCTCGGACAACACCCTACTGTGTTCCAGGCCGAAATTGTAGCCATAGAACAATGTGCTAGGGAAATCATCAGAAGGAGCTATGAGGATAAAACCATAGTAATCTATTCGGACAGCCAGGCAGCCATCAGGGCACTCAGTTCATGCAAAATCAGCTCCAAGCTGGTGCGGGACTGCGTAATTGCCCTGGAAGAGGTGGGTGCGTCCAACAAGCTAACCATTGCCTGGGTACCAGGACACGAAGGCAATGAAGAAGCTGATAAATTGGCAAAGGAGGGGCTGGCAGGACAATGGTAGGTCCCGAGCCCTACTGTGGTATTCCATCATGCCAGGTAAGGTCATCCATTAGATCATGGATTATGAGGGAATCACAAGACTGGTGGATGAGAACACCAGGACAGCGTCAGGCGAAAGTGTTCATCAAGGCTTACTCGCCAGAATTTACAAAAGACCTTCTGAATTATAACCGGAAGGCAGTAAGAATAATAGTGGGTCAACTGACAGGTCATTGCAGACTGAATAAACACCTGGAAACTATGGGCCTGGCAGAAGAAAACCTATGTAGGTTCTGCCAGGAGGAGGAAGAAACCGCAGAACACGTATGGTGCTACTGCGAAGCCCTTTGTCGTCTGCGGTTTGCAAGGCTGGGTGAAGAAAAACCTAAAGCGGCAAAATATACCAAGGGGCCAGTTTCAAGCTTGTGGAGTCTGATTAAACAGACCGGCTTGGATAGCGTGCTCTAACCTATGGACGGAGGACACACAATAAACCTGAGCAGGTTGCAGTGCTAGAGGATATGCAATCCACCTCCTAATCTAATCTAATCTAATCTAATCTAGTTGTTTTTATGTTTATTTTTTATGCTACACTTTACCTACACAAAATATGTATTTTATTGGTTTCAAGTCAGTAACTTCAAGTTACTACAATAAAAATATATTTATAAGTAAAACGACTACAATATACAGGTGATAACGAAACTTAAGGGGTGATTTTACTTCACAAAATAAGGGTAAAGCTTCATATATTTTTTCAAAATTTCATTTGTTTTCGAGTTACAAGCCGTCAAAGTTTTTATTTTGTTTTTTCGCCATATTGCATTTATTTTTAACCAATCCAATTGATATTTGGCACACAAATCAAGCTTTGCAGATTCTAAAATTTTAAGATGAAAGTACTTTTTTAAAAACCGCCAGTGAGCACTTTACCTAAAACTTAAAATTAATTTACATCATAACTTTTTATTTTGACAGATATCGCGAAGCTAGGGCGCCATTTAATAGACAATTAAAAACTTAAAACATAAGGTACTCTTTATTAAAGTCGATGAAGCTTACCGTTTAGGCACCAATAGACATCTAAGTTTTCATCAATTTCAATCAAAGTACCTACATACATACAGGGTGTCCAGTAACTCCAACCTACAAACTTTATGGGGCGATTTTACCACAGAAAATAAGAAAAAAAACTTCGTATAAACGTATGTCTTAAACGTCTTAGTTTTTAAACTACGGTGTGTACTAAGACGTTTATGACATAAGTTCATACGAAGTTTTTTTATTATTTTTTGTTGTAGAATCGTTTGGTAAAGTTTGTCGATTGAGTTACTGGACACCCTATATGTATGTAGGTAATTTGATTGAAATTGATGAAAACTTTGATAACTATTGGTACCTAAACGGTGAGGTTTATCAACTTTAATAAAGAGTACCTTATTTTTAAGTTTTTGATTGTCTATTAAATGGCCGCTTTGCGATATCTGTCAAAATAAAAAGTTTTCATATAAATAAATTTTAAGTTTTAGGTAAAGTCCCTTCTGGCGGTATTTAAAAAAAGGACTTTTTTTAAAATTTTAGAATCTGCAAAGCTCAATTTGTGTGTCAAATATTAACTGGATTGGTTAAAAAATAAATGCAATATGACGAAAAAAACAAAATAAAAATTGAACTTTGACAGCTTGTAACTCAAAAACGAATGACATTTTGAAAAAAAAATATATAAAGCTCTACTCTTATTTTGTGAAGTAGAATCACCCCTTAAGTTTCGTGATCGATTTTTGAATCACCCTGATAATAATTTAAGATTATTACCACCTACCTATGTATATTTGTCTAGTATACACTTTGCATTGTGGCTTTTTTATGTTAAATTTATGGACTTTAAAACAATATGCCCTGTAATTTTTGATTTAACTAAGCTGCAGCTCCATTCAATATTCAAAGCGTACTAAAACAAAAATAAAAAACTGAAGGCAGATGTTAATCGGATTTCAGTTTGGTCAGATTTACATACCATTACAAGTTTTGTTTCTGTTTTTACGAAGCGCATAAATAATTCAATAAAAGATGCAAATGACCTGATAAATTTTGATCCTTAGCCCTACCAAACTTGTAATGTATTTTCAGTATGACAATTATACAGTTAAATAAATGCTGAATAATGTAACTACTATTATTTATTTGTTTCTAAAAAAATTAAATATTTTTGTAAATTAAACTGTTATATTGTATAATTATATTTTTATGGCATTTTTAATTAAATGGCATGTGCCCAGTAAATAAAGCATTTGCAAAATATCTTTTCCTACGACCACTTGTGAAAATAGCAAATAGCACACTGGTTTCATGCATAGAAAATGCGTTATATCACACTAGTGCATAGTGTTGCAAAGTACTTTACAACACTCGTGTGATATATATTATGATGTCATTCTAAAAACTGCTATTGGTTTTGCAAGTGACATATTTATTGTGGTTACAGTAAAGAATACTTTTTACTTACCTTAAACAGTAGAACCCAAATAAGCGAAAATCATCTTATTGACGTTAAGTTACTGCACAGTATAAGCTTTCTTCCAATATTGAAAAGAGTAATAATAAAAGTTCCGAAAAAATAAAAACATAAACAAAAATAGACATAACCACAAAAACAACTTTCACTGACAGCTCGCTCAGTGGCACAGTGTTGTCAGGTAAGTAGATCAAATTAAAAATCTCCCTTCTACCTTTGAGCACGCACCTTATAGAGGCAGCCTTGCCGCTTGACCGTTCGACTTAAAGCGCCAGAGAAAAAAGCCTATAGATCAAATTCCTTTCTCTCTTTCTTCGTGTACTCAAACAACTAGTTAAATCTTTTTTAATCCCTAATTAAACCTAAGGATAATACACACTTTATGAATCCACTTTCTTTTATCCATTCATAAATAGAATCAGACCCTTCCGACGTTGCCAAATGCTTTCCATATTTTGCATGGTAACTGACGTTTGGTAGTCGTTTTTCTTACTTTTAGGACTTTAGGTTATGCATTTACAATTTTCATTTTCATTTTTATATTTTTTATTAAACCTACCGTTATTACCTAACAAAACCATACAATTTTTATTAAGTGGGGGCCTTTTTAAATCCCAAAATGAGAAAAAGTTATATAATGCTTCTAGGTAGGTGATTTTCGGTGTAAAAATATTGTCAAAACAGTATAATAGAGCAGTGAGGAAAAGTACATATCACACTAGTGTTGCAAAGTAAATATCACCCTAGTGTTGCAAAGTTCTCAATTGTTTTTTATTTTTACTGAACAGACAAACTTAATTTTTTTTTTTGTGAATAATTTGTGGTCGTAGGAAAAACAGTACAGTACTCGTGTGAAAATGACTTTCTTACACTCGTGGGTTTGTCGCACTCGGCTAACGCCTCGGGCTACAATATTCCCACTCGTGTGAAATTAGTCATTTTCCACACTTGTAATGTAATATACTATTTCCTACGACCACATGTGAAAATAGTAAATAGCACACTGTTTTCATGCATAGAAAATGCCTTATATCACACTAGTGTTGCAAAGTACTTTACAACACTAGTGTTGCAAAGTATAATTTAAAGCTGTCATCGCTGTCATTGTTATTTAAAATAAATTTGGAGTTATCAGGCTGTTAATGGGATTTACATTAAAAAGTCATGCAATATTTTTTTAATGAGGACCTTTTCAATTCTTAAATGATAAAAAGCGACTAGGTAGGTGATTTTTGATATAAAAATATTGTTAAACAGTATAATATATCGCAGTAAGGAAAAGTATATATCACCCTAGTGATGCAAAGTTTTCAATTGTTTTCTTATTTTTTCCGTAAAGACAAACAAATTTTATTGTTTTTTGTTGAATAACTCGTGGTCGTAGGAAAAATAGTGTACATTACTTGTGTGAAAATCACTTTCTTACACGCGTGGGTTTGTCGCACTCGGCTGACGCCTCGTGCAACAATATTCCCACTCGTGTGAAATAAGTCATTTTCCACCCTTGTAATGTAATATACTATTTTAATCTACATATATTTATAATATTATAATTTGTATAAATAAAGTGGTTCATTAACGGCATCCGATTTTTCCCGTGGGAATATTTAGAAGCAAGCCAAAGTGTTTGCGACTCGTCCAGGTACAAACGAGGAACTCAAAGTCAAAATTCGTAAAAAGTTAAAGGAATAAAAGAAGGTTTGCTACCGCCGCCGCCGTGTAATGAACCACTCCTCCCAAAGAGATAGCCGATTTTAGTATAACAAAAAGTTTGTGTGGTAAACTAAAACAATTTTAATTTAAATATTAAAATGGACAGCCTATTATGGAAATCCTATCTAATAAGCATGGTCTGCATTTTTTAAAATATCAATCCCATCTTTAAAAGTCACTGTGACAGCTGGGCGTTTTGTTGCAAAAAATTAAATAGAAGGGTGTTTTGTAGCACAAGCTCCTGATAAGTAGTTTATAATCCTTAAATATAAAGGTAATACCTTCAGCTACTGCGAACGTGAAGGTATTTAAATACCCAATTTAAATGGCCATATTTTAAAAACTAATTAACTTTATATACTGTGTAAGGCTTTCGCGGCCATCTTCTGCTAAATTTAAGTTTTTGGGCCTTTCGGCCGTCATTGTAGATTAGTTTGTTGACAGAGACTCTAACCACCATCCTTGCTAAAAGTTCGGTGTTATCAAAACGCTCACAAAACGGGCAAAAAGAAGTTGCGAACCTGGTGCAATGAACTCGGAATTAACATACTTAAAAAACGCGCTTATGGCCAATGGATACTCTGAGCAAGAAATACATAAAGCAATGCATTCAAAAGATCAACGCAAAACTAAGGAGCATAGCCCACCAACAGCAAAAAGCCTTCTTACCATACATTCCGAGGGTAACGGACAGAATAGGTCGCCTACTAGAAAAGGTCAATATTAAAACGATATACAAACCTAAAAGAAAAGTAAAAGAGTGTCTAAGATCGCCCAAGGGCAAGGGGGACCCACAGGCGTGCCCAGGAGTTTATCGGATACCGTGTACATGTGGCAGTATGTATATCGGAACGACCAAGAGATCAATCAATACAAGAATTAAAGAACATAAAGCTAACTACTGCCGCCTGGTACAGACCGACAAATCAGCCATAGCGTAGCACACTTTTCCAGGCACAGAGCACCACATAAAATGTGAAAACACCCAGGTTCTTGCTAATACTCATCCTACCATGCCAGACTGTACAGGGAAGCCAGAAAGATACATAAACAAACATACCAAAAACTTCAACAGAATAAAAGAATTAATGAAAATCAATAAAACGTGCATACTAATTCTTAAAACCACAAAAATAGCACCACCGCAGGAACAACGACTGCGCAACGACCAACCAGAACAGGCCCCGCCCACCCAAGCTGTCTATAAATCCTCGCTGCGTCCGCGCCGGGACACAGTAGTATAGTGGTGTGCATATTCGAAAGATTTCGATATTCGAATATTCGTATTCGGAAGATTTTAATATTCGAAAGATCTTTCGAAACATCTTTCAAAACATTTCATATTTCAATGCAAAAGATCTTTCGAAATATTTTATATTTCATTGCCAATAAGCTTTTATTCTGTCGAAATACCGATTGAAAGATTGATGCTATTTGCGGCAACGAATTATTTCACGTCTTATTTCGAGTGTTTTCGAGTTTTGGCGCCATTTAACCATATATATATATATATATATATATATATATATATATATATATATATATATATATATATATATATATTACAGCTGATATTATTTGTTTGTTTGATTACTAATGGTTGGGCGTATGTTTTACGGGTTGTCTATATTAAACGCCTAGATATAAATATCATTCATCATTCATTCGGTATCTTTCGTATTTGTGTTCGGTGTTTACGAATAAAAATTCATGACTGATCGTTCATGAAATATTTCACGACGATATACGAATATTCGGAAGAAATATTCGAAACATTTCGAATATCTCGATGTTCGAATATCATTCGGAAGATCATTTGAAAGGTTCCAACACTACAGTAGTACGCAAGTAGTCTACTGGGAACCTTCTGAGGATACCAACCAATCGCGCTGGCGAAACGTCAAAAAAATCTACAACTATGGCCGAATAGCCCAAAAAGCTTAAATTTAGTAATTAACTTTAATTTATGTTATGTTATTTTAATTAGTGATAATATACATGGTCGGATAGAAAGTATATTTTTAAATTGAAATAACACACCCTGTATAATTAATAATTAAAAAGTGTTATGTTATAAGAAATAATAATTTGTTGAGGCCTAAATACTGTTAAACTATAAAGCATTTTTCAATTAATCCTAATTTTAAAATGGCCGTTAAAAAATATTACGTTTTACTTCTAGGCGATGTCCTAATACCTTGAAAAACTATACCTATTACTATGATTTTAAAAGTAGTTTACATACCACCTACCAGGTTATTTTGTGATTGATAGCAACATGGTAATATAGCTCAGATTATTAGATTATCTAAGCTAAATTAAAAATGTTTCATGTTACCACAAAAAAATTTTTTAAACAAGTTCTATTAATCTTTGTTAAATAGTAAACCTTGGATATTTATCTCTTTCGAATTTTAAATTACCTTATATGTTTGTTATAGGATATGTAAGGTCAAATAGATGATAATAGATTTTGTAAAAAAAACATATTAGATATTTTCATACATGCAGTACCCCCAAATATAAGTATGTAAAAAATAGATATGATCATGCAAATTAAGTGTCCGCATTGGGACTTTTTTTCGTCAAAACACAAAATTATTTAAATTTGCCAACTTTAAGTAGATGGATTAGAAAAAAAACAATAACAATAGTGTTTTTAAGTTACAGAGTACAGTAGCATTCTACTTAAACAAACAAAGAACAAAACATTTTGTATAGTTCACGACCATTTGAAAGAATTTTTAAAGAGCTATAAATAAATACACATATTTTATTTTTTCTGGTGTTAAACTTAACCAAACGATTCTACAATAAAAAAACTTCATTTAAACATATGCCCTAAACGTCTTAGTTTTTAAACTACGGGGTGCTAAAATTTTTTAAAAAAGTTTTTTTAAATATTTAACCCACCGTAGTTCAAAAACTAAGACATTTAGGACATATGTTTATATGAAGTTTTTTCTTATTTTCTGTTGTAGAATCGCCCCGTAAAGTTTGTGGGTTAAGTTACTGGACACCCTGTATGTATGTATGTGGGTAATTTGATTGAAGTTGATGAAAACTTTGATGTCTATTGGTGCCTAAACGGTGAGGTTCATCCACTTTAATAAAGAGTACCTTATTTTTAGGTTTTTGATTGTCTATAAAATGGCGCCTACAGCTTCGCGATGTCTGTCAAAATAAAAAAGTTTTGATGTAAATAAATTTTAAGTTTTAGGTAAAGTCCCCTTTGGCGATATTAAAAAAAGTACTCTTGTCTTAAAATTTTAGAATCGGCAAAGCTCGATTTGTGTGCCAAATATCAACTGGATTGGTTAAAAAATAAATGCAATATAGCGAAAAAAACCCTCCTCTTGCAGTTCCCAACAGAGAAACTCGTGGTGCCTCGCGTATGCATCCCTATACAGTTCAATTGGACAGGCCCCGAACTTCCCATTTCGTTCGTTCTTTTATCCCTAGAGTTTCTAGACTGTGGAACCTACTGCCAGCGGAGGTCTTTCCTTCCCCCAAATCTTCAAGTTTTTAAGTCCCGTGTCAACAAACTTCCTCTTACCTCGCTTAAGACACCCACGGTACGTTAGTATTTAGGCTTTCAGCCTTCGTTGATTGTCCAAAGATAAAAAAATAATAAAAATTAAACTTTGACGGCTTGTAACTCGAAAACGAATGACATTTTGAAAAAAATATATATGAAGCTCTACCCTTATTTTGTCAAGTAGAATCACCCCTTAAGTTTCGTGATGGATTTTTGAATCACCCTGTATACATACAGTTTTAGGATAATTAAAAGTTACATTTTACAATCATTCTCTTTTAATTGGCAACCTACCTAGTTCTGATTATTATTTCACAATAGCTGTAATAGAACTTGACAGATAGGTAGATGGTCTAGTCACGGCTATTAAAAATAGTATTAAAAACTATAGCAAAACACCATGACTCCTGCTGTGCTAACGAGCCGTATTAGCCGCGTTTGTTCCACTGGAAGTCACTTTGAAATGCAACGATGAGTTCCGATGTTAAGAAATTACTCGCTTGCTGAAATTTGCAGGAAACAATGTAAGTCAAGCAGTAAATTAAAAAGCGCCATTGAAAAATGCAGGTTGATGAACTATTTTTCTTTAGTAAAAGGTTATAGAATAATCTTAATGGAATGTTTTAAAGATTCCTACACTAAGAAAATCCTTTTTTTTAAATACATATTTTTGTTATAAGTGTAGGCCCCTAAATTATTTCTTTATTATTTAGCAAACAAACGGCGTTACTCTACGACTCTATAGGTATAGGATAGTATAGGACCTAGAGTGATGCATGGTTTTTATGTACTTATGTACTTCGTAAACCTTGGTTAGAGTTTGGTCACGAGGTCCCAATATTTTCCTAACGTCACACAATCAGAGAAAATCAACAATTTTGGCGACTTTTTACAGGATATTAAAGCAAAACCAAACTTATCTGCCTTAGCAGGCAGCAAAAATACATCAAATCCGTAAATCACATCTTGTGGTCTTGTACTTTTTTTGGTAAATGTGATTGCAACAGTATAATTTTAAAAAATCTTTGTATTCAGATCTTTCATTTATAAGAAGCATATTCTCTACTTTAAGGACCTCAATGACATCTTTTCAATGAAATAATTTGTTTCGTTCTCTTCAAAGTCCGGGTCCTGCGGGCAATAAGCGAAAATAAGGAGCGTTCTCGTTCAGAAACTGACGTTAGACAGTTAAAAAGTTACACTGAAAGGCAGTCGTACACTTAAATTAGCTGAATTGAAAGGGAGCTGCTGGATGGGTAGGTATTAAAAAAAGAATAGATTCTTCTTTGAGTTACGGATAAATTTAATGGGAAATTATAATATGTGACGAGGTCAAATAACTACATCCGAATAGGTTTCCTTAAAACAATTTTTTTTTGGGAATAGCATATAGGGGTACCTCGCAATTTGTAAGCCCATGTGGGTGGTAAATTATGTAAATATTGTTTAATCAGCAGAAAAAAAATCAGCTGGTTAGTAGTTAAGTATACATGTTGGTGGTCGGGGACTCTTTGATGAAAATATACATTTTGTAGGACAAATATTTTTTCTGTTTATTTAGATCAGTATTTTTTTAAACTGTGGGTCGCGATCGCCCGGGGGTCGCGGAGCTTCTGTTGGGGGGTCGCGAGAGGTCGAGATAATTGTTTATTGTAAAAGAATAGCATAAGTTTTAAAACATATATTTATAAACAAAATAAACTTTAATAAAAAAATCCTTCAACTAATCATTCATTCCAATGCCAAGGCTAATGGATCGGTTTTGCTACAATAAAAGTCGTTGTCGAAATAGAAGCGATTTCTTTGCTTACCTTTTATTTAAGCCGTTGGTGAAAATGTGAACTCGCACAAATACGAAGTGCAAATGGAATCAATCACATTACGGCCTTAGCTGGTAATTCCTGTTTTTTTTTTAACCAAAAGGCAGACCTGAATTCCAAGTGTGACATCCAATTGGTAGATAATTACAACAGGTTACAACAGGCGCCTTAGGGGAGCAACCCCACGCTTGACCGAACCCAACTCCATCACGGGTGAATGATCTTCCTCAGTGTATATAAACTCAGTAGCTTTAGGATTAGGTTTAGTTTACACTCTGAGAACGGACAGAGATAGTACTGCCCGAAACGTTGTGTGAATAAATTAATAAAGACAATGGAAGTCCGAAATTCTTCTTTTAAATAATTTTTAATCGCCCTGCAGGATATGCTGTTAAAAGGAAATAATGAAATCACCTTTCGTTAACATTAACTTTTTATATTTCGACAACTTTTAAAGATAGATACATGAAATCTTGTATTTTTGTAAATCTTTTAATGGTGATACAATATACACGGTGCTCATAGAAAAAAGTTTATCTCTTTATTTTCTTGCCTTTTAATATTCATTTGTTTCTTTTTTATGCTCAAAAGATAATAGATGAAAAAGTATCTTTTTTTCTATTCTTCATGATTATAGTTATAAGTGAGAGTGGCAAAATACAAATGGATACCCTGTACAGAAATCCTAAAGAAAAGTATTCTAACTATTAAAAGCAATTTGATTTGTTAATAAAAATATGGTGAAAATAAAATAATTTAATTAAATCGAGAAACTTAGTAAAATAATATGTTTTAAGGGCGCTTTAAAGTTTACGGCGCCATCAAACCGACTGGAGTAGTCAGTAACTTTATTCCAATTGGAAAAAGATTGTTTTATTCAATGGAACAAGCAATTTATACGGATCTGATAAATGGAATGGCTCCTTGAGTCATAAAAATAAAATTCTCAATTACTATCAAAGATTTGCTGAATTTTATTATTATTGATTATAATATTTTATTAGAAACAATAATTTTATTATATTTTTATATAAACGAGTCTATTGGACAGGTACAGTATCAGACATAATAAAATAAGGCATGGTACATGTAAATGCTTAACCAGAAATGGCTTAAATTTTAAATTTTGAAATAAAACATCCTGTATATATTAAACCTTTTGGATCTCTGCGTCTCTAAATCAGAATGTGTAAAAGTCTTTACGCCAACTTTGCTTCCTGGTGGCACAGTAAAGAGAGCCTTAATTTCGGAAGCCAGAAGTCGCCGGTTCGATCCCTGGCCGGGAAAACGTCTTTAGGTAGTAGGAGGTCCCCAAACCCCTAAAAACCAAGCACTATTTCAGTGGCCCCTTAATAAAAAACACAATTAAATTTGGACACATTATTAAATTACTGAAAAAATATGACATTTATTTACTAATTTAAACGTCCATAGATAAGACCGCGGACCCCTAACACATGCTCGCGGACCCCCAGGGGTCTGAGGACTACAGGTTAAGTAATGTAGGTATAAAAGATAGGAATAAGCCAAGTTAAGAAAATGGTAGCCTTTTTTAGACCAGTCGGGCGGTTTTGCTTATAAAAACTATTGAAAACCGCCGAATAATAGTTAAAATTAACCTAACTTTATTAATGATTTGTTTTAATGTTTAATATTATTTTTATTATTGATCAACTAACAAAAATGAAACTGGCATAAACCAATCAAGTAGAATCAAGATACAACCTCCGCAAGCGCCAGACTATAAAAAGGCAGACAGAGGACCAGAGCACTCAAACCAAGTCAAGCAACCGTCAAGGAAGCAACACTTGATAATGCCAATTGAGATGTTGGCGAAACGTCGTAAAGAATGTCGAACAAACGAACGGATTGAAAACCGGAAAAATACCACTGGACATATCTTCTTTGCTTTTTGACCTGGATGTTACTTTTGTTTCTTTGTTGCATGTTACTTCTGGTTGGTTGGTTTCGATGTTTGTGTAAGTTTGCGGTTTTTCTTTATTTTCTGTTTTGTTTTTCTGGTGTGTTGTACTTGTTTGTTTTTTGAATAAGGATTTCCATATATTTGGTAGGTTTTGGGCATCATCTCTCTTGAGATTTTTCCAAAGGGTGTTATTAACTAAACTACAATAAAACCACAAAAATCCACCACAACCACAATAAAATAAGTAATAACCGCCGGTAATAACAAATTAATTATAATTTTCGGCAGTTTTCATATGCGTAGATATAAAAACCGCCAGCGGTCGTTTAGCGAATGCCATTTTTAAAACCTGTGTTTTGCCCCGTTTTATTTTAATATTATAAAACTGTTCTCATCCCGGATATTTCGTGACGAAAGCAACTCTTCGTGAATAGCTAACGGGTATTTAGGACCATTAGACAAACATTCTAGAGATATTGCCCGTTGAAGCATATATTTTACAAAGTTTTCTCCGATTATTATAAATGTAAATATACTTGTCCCAAAAGCAAATCCATTTAGGAATAAACTCTATTTTAATAATATACACTTAGTCTGCAACGACTATGGGTTATTTTATTTGTTTATACCTAATTGTTTAAAGCCAAATAACGGTTTTCAATGTCGGCATTTGAGGTACAAAAGGATCTAGGCAAAAGAAATTCGTTAATGATATATAAATACTTTATAAAATTAAAAGAGAAACGTATAATAGTAGGGGAGCATACGATGCCAAATGCGGATTTACTCGAGCTTCAAAGAGACTTGTTGGGTTGCAAAGCTTAGATGATAAGAAGAAAAATAATGTTATCGAATGTATATCTTTTCATCGGTAGGGGAAGCGGCTATAGATTTTTAAATATGTCAAAAAAAAACTGTTATTTGAGAATTATTGCACAGTGAAATAAGGCGAGGCACTAATAATACCGGCCTTATTTTAATATCTGAGCTTGCGCAGATGCATGGGTAGGATAAGGACTTCATTAATAAGTATAGTGCCTGGCTTTATTTATGTTGGTTTTAGGCGGTGCCTTATTTTGGCCTTATTTTAACTTCGGAACTGTTCGTCTAAACCAAAGGGCTGCCGATCACAAAATCGAAAAGTTTTTAGAAAAAAAATAATTAAAACCTTGCTTTTTCAAATGTATTTCTTTATTTGTGTTAAAAAAACCCTACAACACAAAACAATAAAGAAAAACTACTAAATTTTTCCCCCTTTTTTAGGTTAATGGTATTGTCAACATGATTTGCAATAACTCTAAATTATGGGTACAAGCACTATTTAATTAAGGCCGGTATTAGATAATAATTCCCGAACTTAATAAGGCAATAATTCTTTATTATTTCGGCTTGTGGAAATCGTTCGGATCATATCGGAGTATATATTTTTTGTTATCCTTAAATTACTTTTATCCAACACTTACATATAATATCTACATAATTGATCAGATTTTGAAGATATAAAGTGTACTATAAGTCACTAGTGAGCTAAAGTACCCTTTAGCTCACTAGTGACTTATACTAATTCTTTATTACTTCCAACATTTCACAATTAAAAAATTACATAAAACATCTAATATATATACATTTATATATACAATTTATTCGTGTTTATATTAACAGTAATTGTTATATTAGATTTATCTTGGACAACGTTACATTGTGCGGAGTGTTCTTCAGGAAGTCTTTCAGCACTAGTACTTGCCTTGGTGCGCTCTTCACCCTGTATTCGTCTTGCAATCTTAAACTTGTTAGAGATGCAATCTTCTAAATATCCTTCTGCCACGGTAGAAGACTTCCACCCGCCATGGCGTTTAAGGTTGGTGATATCGGCCCCAGCGTTGACTAGAAGTGTCGCTGAAGAACGCCGCATGCTATGACCACTATATAAGATTTCATCAGGTAGTTGCAAATAATGAGCAACTACTCTCGGAATTTTCGAAATTTTATTTATTCCCATGCATTGCCTAGTGCATTTGCCTTTTTGAAAGTTGACAAAAAATCTTTTGTGAGGCGTGTTCTCTGGCCTTAGGGACACATATTTTCTAAATAATTCAAGCACATTTACCAAAAATCCTTCTTTTAAAATTGTAAAGCTTCTCGATTTGTTCGTCTTGGTATCAGGTATAGAAACATATATGTACTGGCCTTTATCTACTATATCTTCAATACTTAACACGTTCGCTACCGAGGGTCATTTTGTGTTTCGACCCCATAAACCACTTTATTATTTTTTGTAAAATTACTTTATTTCGATGTTTATTGAAGTGCTAATTAGTTGTAGTGTTGGAATTCAACATATTTGAGTGTTTATTTAACCCGACTCATATATGAGTCGGTGGTCCATTTTATTACATTTTTTTTTAAATAGACCTGGCTCACACGTAAATAAAAGTTACTTTCACTAGATATAGGTATTTACTAACAGTATATAGGTACATTTTTGATATCAAAAATTGTTAATAAAAAAAATAATTCTAAGAATCTAAAAACTAAACTAAAATCTAAAAAAAGAAATATATTTCTTGTACAAAATTTTTGGCAAAAGACTACATAATTTTTTTTTCTAAATATATAAAAAAAATAACTAAAAAAAAATTGCTTCTATGATATCTTTGACATAAAAAAACTAAACAAAAATATATTCTAAATATCCAAAAATGAACTAAAATAAATACTATACTTATACTAAATGCTACACCCAGACCACCTGACACACATACGAGCCGAAGCATTTACACAGACCGTGTTTTAAAACAAAACCTCTACAGGAAACCCCGAATTTTTAAACTCGCATTTAGTATTATAATGTAGCCGGCTCACATTTGAGCCGGCGGTCTATTTTAAAAATTGTACTGGCTCATATATGAGCCGCTTGGTAGCGAACGTGTTAAGCGAGTTAGTTTGTCACAACGGCATGCACCAGCGATTCCCAATATCAATGCAACCTATAAAAATCCGAACAGATAAATATTTAATACCAGAAACTAAAGTAAATTCATACCTTTGACATTAAGTGCTCGTCGTCAGGTGCCTCAGCCAAAAATTTTTCGATGTATTGCCTCTCCAGAATTTTTGCCTTTTTCGGTTTGAAATTTCTTGAATTGCTCTTCAAATAAGCGACAACTTTTCCATACCTCCCTATATCCACGTTCTTATATACTTTTAAGGTCGTTTTTATCATTGAATACTTGGTCCACATTGATGAGGGAGCAACTTTTTTCGATAAAAACAGAAAGTAAGCCATAATAACATCTTCATTTATAGTACCAACTTCTCGCCTTTTCCTCCATGCTTCAAAATCTTCAAATTCTTTATTGTACGTTAGTTTTGACTTCTCTGGAATTAAACTGCATGTCGCTACTGCAGCTTCTTCCAAAATTTCCGCAGGAACTTCACAATTTTCCATTTCGCAAAGCATTTTTATGTTTGTCTACAAAGTTGTTTACTAAACAAACCCGTAGTTACCAACAAAATGCATTACAACCAAACAAGCTTGCTTTCCAAAAATACAAAATTTTGTTGCTGGTGTTGACAATGACAAGTAACAAATAATGGATGACGTTTTCAAATTATTTTCGATATTAAAAACGATTTATACGAAAGTGTTGGATAAAATTTTGTATTAGACACGAGAGTTATTACATATAAGTCACTTAAGAAAATTACCTTTAAACTTTTTCTTGCGTGACTTATATGTAATATAACTCACTTATCTAATAAATAACTATTTTTTGCCCCTTCGCTTTCTTTACGTCATTCGTAAATTGTCATATTAGTGGAATATATACTGTTTGGCATGTAATTAACTTGCCCTATCTTAATCTGAGGCACTCGAAAATTTTTGATGGATATATTTTTGTTTTTTACGATCCGTCCTGTATACGGGGCTCATATTTGGAGATACTCACCTGGGTACAAGGTTTAAAAAATGTAAGACGTTTTCTATGCATCAGAAGACATTTTTTGACATACCAAAAGAAAATCTTTTTATCAGTGTCGTCCATAAGGGGTTGTGAGTAAAAATTAAAAAAATGGTACGCCATTGCATTTTTCTAAAATAAAATAATTTTGTAGAATCCCCGTTAGTTAAAAAATTATCTTTTGTGTTTTTTGTTTGATACACGGTTTTTGCATAAAAAAATAAAAACCATTTTTTGGCATGGTCATTTCGTATAGCTAATATCAAATTCTACAGTAAAAAATAACCTTTGTTATTTTTATTCTTTAATTAGATAGGGATTGGAGCATTCCGAGAAATGGTTTCTATTTATTTACGCGAAAATCGTACATCAAATGAAAAAAGTCAGAAAATTAAATTTGTTCTAAATTAAACTGGGATATGAAAAAGGTTTTTATTTATTAAAAATGCAGTGGCGTACCATGTTTTTCTTAAAAAATATTTACCCTAGACCCCTTATGGACGACACTGGTAAAAAGTATGTATTCTTTTATGTCAAAAATGCCTTTTATGCACCGGCGATGTTTTTCAAATTTTAAAAAATATTTTAATTGCTATAAATGTTATAATAAAAAAAGATATTTTTTTAAGAATTTTAACACGCTCGTAGTTTAAAACTACGACGTTTAGGGCATATAAGATTTTTTTTCTTATTTTTTATTGTAGAATCATTTTTTAAACCTTCAAGTTTGTCGGTTGAGTTGCTGGACTGGACTTGATAACTTGCTAACATGAAAACACATTATTCCTACGACCACATGTGAAAATAGTAAATAGCACACTGTTTTCATGCATAGAAAATGCCTTATATCACACTAGTGTTGCAAAGTATAATATAAAGCTGTCATCGCTGTCATTGTTATTTAAAATAAATTTGGAGTTATCAGGCTGTTAATGGGATTTACATTGAAAAAGCCATGCAATTTTTTTAAATGAGGACCTTTTAATTCTAAAATGATAAAAAGCTACTAGGTAGGTGATTTTTGATATAAAAATATTGTTAAAGAGTATAATATATCGCAGTAAGGAAAAGTATATATCACCCTAGTGATGCAAAGTTTTCAATTGTTTAGTTATTTTTTCTGTGAAGACAAACAACCTTTATTGTTTTTTGGTGAATAACTTGTTGTCGTAGGAAAAATAGTGTACATTACTTGTGTGAAAATCACTTTCTTACACTCGTGGGTTTGTCATTTTCCACACTTGTAATGTAATATACATCACTCAAAACAATTATCGCATATGCTCGATTAACTTTAAATCGCCCGTATGATGTGTTGTTGAAAGGAGTAGTCAAATTTGTGATTATAAAATATCAGAAATGGGTAAGGGTATAAATTATTAACAAATGAAATTTCTCCCTTTAACAGCACATTATACAGGGCGATCAAAAATCATTCATTTTTTAAAATTTTTTATCACTCCGTAGGATTTATTGCTTACAGTAAAAACAACGGTTAATATAAAGTTACAGCTTCACGTTTTCTTAACATTTTATTTTTTTAATTGTGTTAATAACTTAACTATTAAAAGAGATTTGGCCATTTACATCAAAGCATTTTTGTATTAAAGTTTATGAAAGAAATCGAGCATATGCGATAATCCTTTTAAAACAAAATAAAAACACATTTAACACATTATAATAACCAACCATATACAGTGTGGGACAGTTACATGTGTTAAATGTGTTTTTTATTTTGTTTTAAAAGGGATTATCGCATATGCTCGATTTCTTTCATAAGCTTTAATACAAAAATGCTTTGATTTAAATGGCCAAATCTCTTTTAATAATTAAGTTATTAAGACAATTAAAAAATAAAATGTTAAGAAAACGTGAAGCTGTAACTTTATATTAACCGTTGTTTTTTACTGTAAGCAATAAATCCTACGGAGTGATAGAAACATTTTTTAAAAAATGAATAATTTTTGATCGCCCTGTATAATGTGCTGTTAAAGGGAGAAATCTCATTTGTTAATAATTTATACCCTTACCCATTTCTGATATTTTATAATCCTAATTTGACTACTCCTTTCAACAACACATCATACGAGGCGATTTAAAGTTAATCGTGCATATGCGATAATTGTTTTGAGTAGTGTATGTATACATACATCAAGAACATACAATATGTTTTTTGTAAATTTAAATATCACGTCAATATAACTGTGAAGTGTACGAAAATACATCAAAACATACGATCCGTTCCTCGCAAATTCCAATATCAAACAAATAACTATGAAAAACTTGTTGTTTGAATATTTAACACTTGATGCAAATTTTGCAATAACTCACGCGTGAAAAGATAAAATAAAATTGATACCTGCAAAAACAATAAAGTTGAAAGCAAAACTCGGAAACTCATTTGTGCAATGAGTTTATAACGCGGAATCGTTTACGGGGAGATAAAAGCCTGCCATCGCGCTGTTACTGAATACGGATAAAAATTATATTCATTTCGCAGAGTTGATGAACATTTTCGAGCTTTCTTTTTGTGGAAAATTGTCAGTTGCATGCATGTTATACAAATATTTTGCGACTATGTAGTATGTAAAATTTCGGTTTTAAACTGAGTGTACATAAAAAATAGCATTTTTAAATGTAGACAAAACTCTTTTATGAGTTTATATTGTACTTAAGTTAGTTTTGTTTTTTTTTAACATGTACAATTTTGGCATATACACATTGTGCTACTTCAAATCCTTATCATGTGCAATTATTGCCTGTGGGTGCAGATGGTCTAAAGCAAAAAATCATATTTTAATTTTTCCGTCGCGTCATTGATAGTATAGAAGGAACAGTTTAAAAATGTAAATTCTGTGCTCTTTGATAAGAAAAAAATCACAAAAAGTTTAAAGCAAATAAATCGGCATGTTTGTCTTCGCGGCCGCCTTTGCTATATTTCTTTTATGATATGCTGGTTGATGCAGCTGGTCATCGCACTATGGGAGAGAAATTAATTTTTTGGTCAAAATTCTGAAACTTACCAATCTAACTTAAAATAAGGTGCTTTTTACTGAAAAAATATTATAAATTATTACAAATGCTTTTGGAAACCTAAAACTTATTATATGTTATTATAAATTTACACCCCACTTAACATTATTATTTTTTATTGTACAAAATAAACTAAAATGTCAGCTTGTTTGGTTAATTCGGTAGTATTCTAATCAGTGATCCGATGATTATTATCTCATATAATATACAGGGTACGACAATAGGTATGATTTTTAAAATTGAATACCCTGAATATTATATCACCATCAAAAAATCTTTTAAAATGCTTTAAAAAATACTACATTTGATGTGTATATCTAAATTAGTTTTTAAATTATTCTTAGAAGCGTAATAGAGATACATCTTCCCAACTTTTTTATTTTTTAACGTATAAAATAAATAAAAACACTGTTTTGTTGGGTAGATTCTGTGGAATCCATATCTTTCATCAGAATGCTTTGCTCTTTTAGGATATACAGTGTAGGATAAAACATATTTAATTTTAAAATGGAAAACCTTGTAAATTATAAAAAATCTTGTATCTGTCCTTACACTCAGAAGTAGCAAAAAGTAGGAAGGCAATTGTAGGTACAAAAACTGATAAAGAAAAAGGTAAAAAGCTTTGACAAAAGTAGCGAGACTTCGCGAGACTGCATCGGAAACACAACAATAGCTCTTATTATTGTAAACTCTTTTACTTTTTTAGTAAACAAGGCTAATAATAAACTTAGTAGATTAAATGTTGTATATTTATGTTTACCTTAAAATACATTTTCAAGTTTCTTATTACCCCAATAGAAGTCGTCATATCCTTTTATAATTTTGCGTACAATGTAGTTTGGAGTATCTACTTTGAAATACACAGCATGAGCCATTAAAATTTCGAAGTTGCTTTTTGGCCAAAATAATGGATTTCTATCCCATAGTGTATCGGCTCATCGCTGTAAAGGATAGCGGCGCCTTTGTATAAAAATAGTCCGATTGCAGGCGGCCTTTTTTATGTTTTTTTGTATTATTTTCAAAGGGTACCGAATTTGCGCTTTTAAAATGTTCTTACTATACGTATCTCTGAGAATATTGTTATTTGTCTTTCTTAAACTTTTAACTCTGGTACCGCACGTATGTATTCCTATACGGTCCAACTGGCTGCAGGCCCCGAACTTCCCACTTTGTTCGTTCTTTTATCCCTAGAGTTTCTAGATTGTGGGACCCTGCTGCCCGCAGAGGTCTTTACTTCCCCTTCCAAATCTTCAAGTATTTAAATTCTGTGTCAACAAACACCCTCTTACCCTCGCTTAAGACACCCATGGTACGTGTTAGTATTTAGGCTTTTAGCTTTCGTAGATTGTTCAAAGATAAAAAAACCTGGTCATATATAAAGTAAAATATTTAAATCCAGATATTTTAAAAATGGCTGCCTAAATCAACTTTTACCAGGTATACCTTTTTTTTAGCTAAAAGATATTGGAGAATATAAATTTTCACCTAAAAGATAAATGTAAAGTAACCTAAGTTATTTACTATACGCTTCTTGATTTAACATCAAAATTTAAACCAGATTCTAATTTTTCCCCACAAATTCTCCTTTAGCCAAATATTGGGACAATACCCTAGTCAACTTTCAGGGCCACCGAGAGCCGTGCCAGGCCCCGGTACAAAGCAAAAAGTATCCCTCCCAAAAAAAAGGTGAAGATCAAAAAGGTCCTTACGCCATTGCGTCATTTATATTTTTCATTCCGCGCGGCTTTCCCCCCATTCAGTCCGGGTCCCCACCAATCACTACGGGCCTTGGTAATAGCTTCAAGATCACAAAAAAAAAATATATTCAACAGGTATATTAACCCGCATAAAAAGTGGCAGAAACAAATAAACTGTAATACAACGGTTTATTTCTGTACCACAAAAACAAAAATCAGCTGACCATTTCGACAATGCGCATGAAATTCCGAACTGAACTTTTAGTTTCAACAAAAATCCCAGGACTGCTAATCCGAACCGGTAACGAACTGATTCCATTGTAACCCGCGAACACAGAACTATTACTAAAAATTAAGGATTTTACTAACCGCGAACGCTGCTTTTTTCACTGCGCATGCGAATAGTCAGAACCGGTTCAGAATCGAACCCGCGAACAAAGCTAATATCGTTTACCATTTTAATATGACTGAAGTTATAAATTTAAATAAAAGCAATGGCCTTGGGTGATGATTAAGTGAATAAAATATTCACATTTTAACGTTTAAGACTAAAAATAAATAATTAAACAACGTAAACCTATTTAGTCTAATAAACTCTATTAAATCTCACCTACACCTTTGAAGCGATGCACGTTTCTATTAACAGTTTGCGTTAAAAATATTTTGCAATTTACTCCAAACAATAAAATAATTACAATAAAATAATTCTAGTTTAGCCTTTAAATGTTATCATTAAGTCAATCATCGTTCATTGTTATTGTTAGAAGGGTAATGGAGGAATTTGTATCATGATTTTAGAAAAGGTTAAAGATTGTTTCGGGGCGTAGAAGCACTTTTTCTAACTGATCGATACACAAAGATCCAATTAGCTGAAATTAGTTTTGTAAACGTATTTGTTTTAACGGATAAAGTAAATTTTACTCTTTTTGTTTATTTTGGCTTTATACATATGGATTTAAATATTCAAATATTTTATACGGAGTGTATAAAAAAGCGAGAAAAATACTAGCACAAATTTTTAGGGCTAAAATATGACAATCTAACCCAACTTACCCTAGTCCAAAAGTGGACAGGGCCGCCGAGAGGTCAATAAAAGCGGTACAAATTAGCTTTGTTCGCGGGTCTAGTAATGAACTGATTCTGAACCAGAACCGAACTGGTTTAGAATTGTCTTAAAGCGCATGTCTAGTTATTTATTAGTTCGGAATTTTTATATACCGCGAACGATTTTCTATACAGCTGAGGATGTATTCTAACCTAGCCTTTTGGTTAGGAGTTTTCATGGTTAAATTGGATACTACACAAAAAAAATTAAATTTAAACAAAAAGGTAAATTGTTATACTGTCGAAAACCACTCGAGGTCTCTCGGCGGAAGACGAGGGATTCCCTGCCTCCTCTCGTTTTTAACATAAGTATGTGTATTTAACTAAAGATAAAATTCAAACAACAAAAATGCTAAAATCTTGTAAAGTTATCTATATCTATTAATTAACTCTTTATTTATTTTATTGCATACATACATTCATACGGAATACAAATAAAAATCCTTTGTTTATATACGGTCAGAATCACAAAAATTTTTAAAAAAAAATCAACAGGTATATTAAGAGAGAGAGAGACCTCGAGTGGCTTTCGTCAGTATAACAATTTACCTTTTTGTTTGAATTTAATTTTTTTTGTGTAGTATCCCATTTAACCATAAAAATCCTAACCAAAAGGCCAGGTTAGAATACATCCTCAGCTGTATAGAAAATCGTTCGCGGTAAATAAAAATTTCGAACTAATAAATAACTAGACATGCGCTTTAAAACAATTCTAAACCAGTTCGGTTCTGGTTCAGAATCAGTTCATTACTAGACCCGCGAACAAAGCTATTATATGATGAAAGTGAATAATGTACTGGAATATGTTTTAAGAAAATCCTATTCAGTGTGATCCATTAAGTGTGCAACGAATGGAAAGCTTTTTATTGGCAATTTTTCAGAAAATTTTATTTTTGCCTTTTTTAATTTCTGCCCAAAACGATGTGTAAATAGTTAAAATAAAGAGAACGGAAGTTCTAAATTTTTTTGTATCGCTGCATAAAAAGTAGTTAAATTGATTAAAAGTTAAAAAAGATATACAGAGTAGGTAAAAAAATAAAACTCCATAAGAGTAAAGTACCCTTATTTGTTAAAATATAGAAAAATGTTAAATAAAAAAATTATTTAACATCAAATGACCAAATACCAAGCCATGATTATCTATTCAAGTTTTAAAATTTTTTTGGAAAATTTTCAATTAACCCTGCATAAAACAATTTTTAATTTTTTTTTTCTTTGGACAAATCACGAAGGCTCCAAGCCTAAATACTAACGTACCGTGGGTGTCTTAAGCGAGGTAAGAGGGAGTTTGTTGACACGGGACTTAAATACTTGAAGATTTGGGGGAAGGAAAGACCTCCGCGGGCAGCAGGTTCCACAATCTAGAAACTCTAGGGATAAAAGAACGAACAAAGTGAGAAGTTCGGGGCCTGTCCAGTTGGACCGTATAGGGATGCATACGCGCGGAACCACGTGTTTCTCTGTTGGGAACCGTAAGTGGAGGAACTATACTGGACAATTCTTCAGAGCAGAAGCCATGGAAGTACCTATAAAAAGCCATAAATCCCCCACAGCCCGACAATAGGCAAGAGAGGAAAGCCTTTCTGTAAGTGAAGGATCATTAATGAGACGAATAGCTCTTCTTTGAATAGAATCAAGAATGCTTAGGGTTGTAAGGGACGCCATGACCCAGATATGAGAACAATATTCTAAGGGAGGTCGAATTTGGGAAACATATAAAGTGTACAAATTAGAAGGGAAGAAATACTTTTTAGCTCGAAAGAGAAATACAAGCTTTTTGAAGCTGCCGTGGCTATAGATACAATGTGTTTATCCAAGTTAAAGTTACTTTCAAATGTGACGCCCACAAGATTGAAGGTGTCTTTGCTTTATTATTCTGATTGAACATTTCTTTAAAGCAGTTACAAACACTGCAATAAATATTTTATTTCAAATTCTGTTTACAGTGTAGAACATATCAAGGGAAATTAAAAAACCAAAATTTGAAGAGAAAGCGGTGACTTGGTATTTAGGCATAGTTTTTAACTCTATTTTTTTAACATTTTGTAATAATATTTTTATAATAGGGGCACTTTAGTCGCATGCAATTTTCAATATTTTTTACCTACCCTGTATACCATAAAGTTTTAATAAAACTAACTACTGCTAATACAGTCTGGGACTGTACACTTACAAATTGCATATAAAAAAGTTTTTTATCTGTTGCAAACCCTTTGGACCACACTGTATTATTAGAAGCATAAAAAATGTTTATTAAAATTTTTTATTCTACTTTAAAACAAAAACATGGTAGATTAACAACTTTATAATTTAAAGGCAGTATTGTTGGAGTCAAAATATGACTTTTTTCTCATAAACACATGTCATAAGTTTTACCCCCTTTGACAAAAAAAGGAAAACATGAAAAACACAATGTGGTTATTTACAAAATTAATTATCGATCTAATTTTTACTTTTTAAAAACAGTTTTTGTATCACAAAAAAAAACAAGATACAAATATTTTTAGGCTAATTTGCTGTTATAGCTTAATTAAAAAAATACGTCGTGTCAGTTTGACTTATTTAACTGACTTTCAATAAGTTAAACACCAAAAGGTAGCAATTAGACAAAGAACAAGTATATTTAAACTCCGCTAACTGTTTAAATACATTAAATCATTTAATTTTAGTATGCTCTTTTCTCTCCCTGGAAATGCGAATCAAGGTAAATGGTGAATGCAGAATAATACATTTTAGACAAAAAGTTTCTGTTGATTTTCAGATTGTAAATGACTACAAATTAAAAATAATACGCAACAAAGCTTAAATTAAATAAATAAAAAAGAACATTTGAAGAAAGCTAGCAGATCTCTTTCACAGGATCTCAATTTGATATTGGATTGAGGCGCCAAAAATCTCGTTCAATTTAATGTATCCAAAACACAGTCATGTTCCTTGTCGCGAAAAAAATCATCAAACACTCATCCTTTACTTATGAGTGGCCAGGTTTTGCAGAAAGGAGACACATTTAACCTTGTGGGCGTCACATTTGAGAATAACCTTAACTGGCATAAACACATTGTATCTATAGCCACCGCGGCTTCCAAAAAGCTTGGATTTCTTTTCCGAGCCAAAAGTATTTTTCTCCTTTCAATTTATACACTTTGTATGTGTCCCAAATTCGACCCTCTCTGGAATATTGTTCTCATGTCTGGGGTATGGCATCCCCTACAACCCTCAGCATTCTTGATGCCATTCAAAGAACGGCTGTTCGTCTTATTAATGATCCTTTACTTACTCAAAGACTTCCTTCTCTTGCCCATCGTCGAGCTGTGAGAGATCTATCGCTCTTCTATAGATACTTTTACGGCTTCTGCTCCGACGAATTATCCAGTATAGTCCCTCCTCTTGCAGTTCCCAACAGAGAAACTCGTGGTGCCGCGCGTATGCATCCCTATACGTCGCATTTCGTTCGTTCTTTTATCCCTACAGTTTCTAGACTGTGGAACCTACTGCCAGCGGAGGTCTTTCTTTTCGCCCTAACTCTTCAAGTATTTAAGTCCCGTGTCAACCAACTTTCTCTTACCTCGCTTAAGGCACCCACGGTACGTTAGTATTTAGGCTTTTAGCCTTCGTGGATTGTCCAAAGATAAAAAAAGCCAACCACAATATTCTACGGACTGAAGTTGACCTTTACTATTGATGTAAACATAATCAAATGTTGTCTTGCTTTAGTCTCCTTTCCACGCATTAACGAAAATTATCCATAAACGTTTTGCAATGGCCACGAATATTTAACGAAATACACAAAAGTTCCTTACAATAGTGACAAGCACGTAAAACCCTCCATAACTTTTTATCCCCGCCATCTATTAGCAGTAAACAAGTTTCACATCTAACACAAAGCTTTTTAAACGTATAATTACCCTAATTAAAAACACAATTACTGTATCTCTTCCACTTCCGTAACCGTGGCAGCAATTATTGGGCCCCCATTCGGTCTTAATCAACCTTTTGCATGTTTATTATCCCGTAAAATTGATCCCTACGCCCCCATATAAGGGTATGCATATCCGCAAGAGAAAAAGGCAAATGAAACCCGATCCAAAATAATTTCCCAATTTAAATTTAAATTCTGCCCTTACCCTCATGTAAGTCTAAGATTACGTTAAATCGGAATTGAGATCACAGAAAGAAAGACCTAGGGGTAACCTAATACGTCCTGTGGTAACCTTTGTTTGTGAAACCCTTTTTGATTATTTTATTATAGTTCGAGAATGACTAAAGGAATTTGGTTCATGGGAAACGATCTTTGGTGTGGGAGGTTACCCAACAAAAAATATAAGGTGAACAAATAAACAGAAGCAGAGACAACAATGAGACGAGTAACTGGTCCTAACAATTTGTCCATTGTATTTATCTCTTTCTGGTTTAACGCAAGTTCCAATAAATATGTCTTTGTCTTTCATCATGGCAGGCTATCGTAGATGGAGCAATCATCGCTTTGCCCTGGTTGCCAAGTTGTTTACAATTTCTGCATGTAAACTTTAATGTCCTTTTTTGGCTCGCTCGCATCTAATTAAGAGAAAGAAAATATACCATTAATCGAATATTTTTAACTTGACAACGTTGCCGCAGGCAGTCACGCCGATATGTTATTCGATATTTGTGTTTGATATTTTTCAATGGCCGATTTGTTTGGACAATTTGTTTACATTTTCTGTGATTTATTGTGTGTTTCGTGGTTTTTTACCTTTAATTGGACTTTGAATATTGACTTTTATTAGTGACAGTGTATATATTAGATTTGTGCTTTTCAACAGATAATTTAAGGTAATATTGACATGGTTATCCGTAAGAAAAAATCTTTATAAATACCAAATAAATGACATTTTTAATTAGGTGTGTCTAATTATTGAACTAAACCCCAATATTTTATATTAATAGGAAACAAAAACAAGTACCTAACATTAAGGGCAAAAATAGCACAGCTATATAATTTGAATTTGGCGGGCAAACGATAAAGTCGACTCACGCGCCATCTGCGTTTACCTTCCTTGAAGATAGACAAGGAAGGCCCAGCAGCTATCTCTCTCTCGGATAATTTATTTACATTTAGGTGCTCGTCTCATTGTTGTCTCTGACAGAAGCGTTTTAAAATGTACCTACGTGTATAAAACTAACCGTTGCTAATGTTTCACAAACGAAAATTCGTGATCTCTTGAGTTACACCTAATTTATTATGAAATGGACATGGTAATACGCATTTAACAAACAGGAATAATAAAGGTGATTAATTATATTATTATTAAGGCAAATGTACAAAAAATAAAGTGTATTTCGTTTTAAGCTGGGGCCAAACTTACCAGTTCCTGAAAATATGCCATTAAAACGGTTTCGGTTATTTGAAGAATTGCGTTCGCATCTTTCCAAATACCAAATATGCCATACTCCCGATCATACTGTTGCCTTGGTTTAACTGGCAAAAGATTTTCGGTCGCTTTTATGGCCTTATATTTTGTGGAATTTCTTCCATTTTGAGCAAATCGGTAAATAAAAAATGCCAACTGACTAATTGATAGAAACATCAAAAGTCAAACTTAACACCAGTCATTATCTACTTACGTATACAGGTACAGGTGCAACTTATTTTTTATATTGCGAATAAATAATGTAATTAGTTATTGAAAAACTCTTTTTGGTAAAACATAAAGCATTGTATGCACCACGGGCTTTACTGGACTATAATGCCCATCAGGTCGAAATCCAGCCCTCGGGCCAGAAGCCCTCGGGCTATTTCGACCTTCAGGGCATTATAGTCCTAGTAACGCCCTTGATACATAAATAGCTATTTAAAAGGTATATAATTGAATGGGGGTCGGTAAACACGACAAAGGTATATAAACTCCTGCCTTGAGATCATCCAGTGTTCCAATCTCGCAGAGTAAAGATCCCTAAGGATGGCTTGTGCAATCGATGGCGAAACGTCGATAAACGATTTTAATTTGTTGCGTTCCAAACCAAACTACTTTCTTGGACTTTCATTGCCTTTATTTTCAACTGATTTCACGGTTCAGCAACGGCTGCCAGATATTCGATGTCACTGGGCTTGCTAAATACATTCTTGTTCTTGAAATTCACAGAAGCTCTCAAAATTCTTCTTTTTCCAGTGATATTCTTTACGAATAATTTTGGATGTTTTGACCATGCATGTTCGACCACTCCCGACCGTTCTTTTATTCTAATTTCTGGTAATCTTTATATATATATATATATATATATATATATATATATATATATAAAAAATTATATGAAGCTCTACCCATATTTTGTTAAGTAGAATCACCCACCACATATATATATATATATATATATATATATATATATATATATATATATATATATATATATATATATATATATATATATATATATATATATATATATATATATATATATATATATACAGAATGATTCAAAAAATCGATCACGAAACTTAAGGGGGTGATTCTACTTAACAAAATATGGGTAGAGCTTCATATAATTTTTTTAAATGTCATTCGTTTTTGAGTTACAAGCCGTCAAAGTTATTTTTTGTTTTTTGAATTACTCGCTTACAGGAAAACCGATTTGACTAATATTTGAAAAAAGGCTAAGTCGTCTGCGCTTCATCATTTTATTAACAATTCACATTGATTGTGTGCCGCTAGAGGGCACTTTACCTACATTGCCAATTGTTTTCTTATCATAATTGTTTAGTGTTGACAGCTACAGTGATTTTTAGCATGTTTTCTGAAAGACTGATACCAGGCCATTAAAAAGGTGCTCTTGATTTATCTCGCTAAATCCAACGCTTTAGACGTAAATCACCCTTAAAAATTAAGTGGTAAATTTACTTTTCTCATTTCGTTACCACCAGCTACCAGGTAAATAGCTATCAAAGGTCAGTTAAATTAATATTAAAATGGTTAAAATGTCGTATTATATTTTTTTGAAAGTCAAATGCTTAAGGAGCTACATAAAATTTTTAAAATCGTATTGTGACGTTTCGGCATATGGGTTTAGCCTTTTTCAAACATTAAAACTTAAGCGCAATATTTTATATATAAAAACAATAGACAAATAAACAACAAATACACAAAACTACTCAAAAACACCCTTTACATTATGGCCACAATACGTGTTCGAATAAATATTTATTGCAGACATCTGAACTCCCATTAAAAAAAAAAATAAAAATAACGGAAAAGATACGTGTAGCACAAAACAGGTAAATCTGGCAACGGGGCTGATATTACTATTCAATATTTTATGCCCGATACCTTCCATATAGCAAATTTGGTTAATGTAGTTTTTGCGGTTTTAAAGATATTTAAAAGTTGCAGCACTTTTTACTAACCCAGTATACACGTTTAATCAAATTAAAAAGTATGTACGTTAAAAGGAACTATGCGAGATCTTGTTTACATTGCGGCATTCTTTGTCTAAACACGCTTTAGAACATCTCCTTTCCCACGCAATGCCGATATACTTTCTTTTACCAAACGTATAAAATATCAGGGTTAAAGCACGCCTCGTAGACTTTTCCTTTAATTAAACTATATTGTTACGTGCGAATAGATACAAGTTTCATCCAGTTTAAATAATTGAACGAAAGCTCCGGGTTAATTAGAGGAAAAG
Source organism: Listronotus bonariensis (assembly GCA_014170235.1). Lineage (NCBI taxonomy): Eukaryota > Metazoa > Arthropoda > Insecta > Coleoptera > Curculionidae > Listronotus > Listronotus bonariensis. The sequence goes on from JACEGR010004480.1 coordinate 38,914, forward strand.
TCACCGGAAAATTGTAAAATGTGGTTAATTAAATTCGACATTGGTCAGCCTTTGATCGGCGAAATTCGATCTTGCTTTCGTCGGCCGCAATTAAAATTTAACGCTGTTGTTGCAGTGCGTTCAATTTAAATGGACATGGAATAATGACTACATGCGACATGACCAATTGCAAGCAACATCATGTTACATATTATCGAACTGATTAAAGATAAGATAGAAAGATATAGATTATATAACAGAAAGCTTCTGTGCGACTTGTTTATAACACACAGGGTGTTTCTTAAAAGTGAAAATATAATATTATCACAAATTCTTAAGGCTAAACCATACCGACAACACTACACAGTACAAATTTAGGATATGTTTCGTATTGATTTGGCGGATTAATTTATTCGGGCTATAACCAGCTGGGGAGTCCACCAAACTGAAATATAAATATGGATGAATGCAGCGAAAATCATTATAACCCCTACTTGGGTACTACGCAGTCCCCTTGTGGGCATGCGTAGTAAACATTTACTGACTAGCGAAAAACAAACAACAGGACCGGGTTTAATGGGGTTGTATATGATTTATTTATATAGAAAATATACCAAGTAATTTTGTTTCTGGATATACATATTTAAATATTTTATTTTAAGTCTATATTCGTCTTTCATAGTAGTCCCTAAAAAGTAAACGTAAACCGGTTTTATATTGGGGACTATTTTTGTTGTATAATTTTTTATTTTTTAGTCGAATCGCCGATTTTATTGAAATTTAGCAAACGAGAGTGCTTAGAAGCGGTGGCGAGCAGTGGTGCAGTGGCTAGCGTGTCAGCCTCTCACCGCGGCGATCCGGGTTCGAATCTCGGAGTCGGACATTGGATTTTTCATTGCTCGTCACCTCACAGTTGGCAATGGCAAACCACTGTGTAGTATTCTGCCATTTCTAGGTAGTAGTTATTTAAAAATAACGACCGTGGTGGCACTACCGCGTTGTCTAAAAGGTGCTGTGAAGTGCAAAAAAACTGCATGTTTCAGTGCTTGGATAACGTTGACGGAACACGACAATAATGGGTTAAACATCCAGTAACCCGGCACTCACGGTACACTGGTATTTAGGCATAAGCCTTCGTGAGATGTCATAAAAAAAAAAGATAAAAAAGATAAAGCACTGATCTCAATTTAAATTCCGTTTTTTTGCTAAAACACCTTATTTTTGATTTATGAGGACCCACTTTGACTCAACCTCAAACCTGCACGGAATTTTTTTCCGCATTATTATCTTAACAGTACCTTGACACAACAAAACTAAATGGTATTTTATCATAAAAGCAATTAGTTTTGGTGGAACTTGTTTGAGGAATAAATCTCAATTCATAAACTGATATTTCGCTCCCGTTGCCGTAGCAGTTGTAGATCAGTTAAATTTGGCATCTAATGCCACTGAAATTGTTTATTTTTGGGGTTAGGGCCAAACTGATCTCATATTTGTAATTGAAACAACAACAAAAAACGCGAAATACAAATATTAAAATTGGTAATGGACCCACAATGGTTTAGTATTATATTTCTATAACTTTTAAAAATATCAAAATCTAACGTATACCAATTTGTAATATTAAGAAGCAACTTTTTTAAACAATTACATCAGCTCTAGTCAATTTTTCTTCTCTTTGAGATACGCCACTTCGTGATATTGTCGACGAAATTGCTTAGGGCTACGTGTTATAACTTGAAAATATGTCAAATTATTTTGATTAAACTGCCATATTTTATTTTGTGTGATTATAAATAAAATTATCAAAATGCGGTGTTCGCAGAAAGCCTTAGATGTTTCTTTTTATTAGCTTGCCATTTGGTTGTGACATTTATTTCTTACGAAAACGGCCAATTTTCGTATATAGGGCAAGTTTGTTATTTTAAATGGAACGCCATGTATATTTTTCTATAATCCTTAAATACAATTTTTCCCGTTTAAAAAAATTAACCCAAACCATGACTATTTCAAAAAATAATGGATTTATTGATCTCTAAAAATAGACTGCATGGCAATAAAGAATATTATTTGAAACAGAAAATTTGCTACTTACTCATTATTTGGTTTTGGTTATGCAAAACTTAAATTAAACAAAAGTTAAAAAACACCAAGAATTACTCACAACGCACAAATAAAACACCAAATACCAAATAACTATACCTGATAACGGTCGACCGTAGATGGGAGATTGGATTTGGGCGACCGACGGCGTCAATTTTACCTGGATTTTACGATCGGAAAATCTCATATTTTATTAGGATGAGTGTGGTCCTGTCACTGTATAAGTAAACGTTTTCAGTGTTGCAACCACTATATTTATTAAAATACTGCAAATTTTCTCAATGTTGCCAACACTTTATTGGGTTTTAAATGAAAAATGCTAACTTTTATAAGTACTGCGCATGTGCAAAGGTGGACAGCAATTCTCACAGTGTGGGGTAAAAATTTCGTGCGCAGGTCTATTGAAAATATATGGGGATTATTTTCTATTAGCAATCCTTTCAATTTTTATATCATTGGAGTCCACACAAACGATATTGCATTAAAACACAAGAAAATAAAGCTTTTCTAACACTTATATACCTTCTCACTCATGCTAAGTGGGGAGTTCAAACCACCAACCCCCTTATATACGCCCATGGTCCTGGGTAATGGATGTGGGTATTGGCCGTGGGTAATGAATGATATTACCTGTTTAAAATTACATTAATTATATATACATTTCCAACCAGCCGTAGAAAAATAAAATATTGTTTTCGTTTTTAAAATAAAAATGTTATTTTAAATTATGTCTCACCTTTCTAAGGGTTTCTGACCCGTATTTAAAAAACAAACTATAGTTAGACCCATATTTATTTCATTCTAAAAGCGATGCCGCCTAGTACACAAAAATGATAAAGCAAATAAACCCTTTTGTGAACAATGATTTATTGCAGCAAAAAATATTCAACCCGACGACTACGCCACGCGTTATAGGTTTTATGGCACGCCGCCAGAGACGAAATAAGAGGATTTTTTTAAGTACGTGATACGTGTTTTCGCAATATTTTTATTTATTTATCTAAAAATATGCAATCTGACTCTGTCAGAGGCTATGTGCTTTCGAAAAGGTTTGTTTACTTTATCATTTTTTGGGTACTTGGCGGCATCGCTTTTAGAATGAAATAAATATGGTTCTTACAATACCCTTTATTTTGCAAAAGGAATTATCTCCAAACGTTTTTCGTATTTGTTTCGAAATACGCCGTTTATAGCAAATTTAAAAAAAATATTTACATTTATATCAAGTGGGATTAAAATTATAGGTTTTATCCTAATATCACAAATTACAAAAAAATACAATGACCCTCGGATTTACATTAGTGCTTTGCCTGTCATTACAATACCGCAATCAAGGCACCTCCAATGTGGATTAAGCCCTTTTAAATTTAATTACATGTTTTTAAAAACTTTCAATGCTTAGATAATTGTAAAACAGGAAATCTTGAAAGCAGCAGGCAAAAATGCAGTAATTAAAGTTACTGTCGTCGCGACGAAATTAAAGATCTGTAATGACGAAATTTAACTTTTGCAAACACACCCAATAGTTTTAAAGCCTACAAAAAAATAAAAAAAATAAAGTTAAATTGCAACTTTACCTTCAGTCATGTCAAGATATCTTTATAATAATTACAAGAGTAAAAGTATGTAATAAACAAGCGCGTATGCATCCCTATACGCTTCAATTGGACAGGCCCCGAACTTCCCATTTCGTTCGTTCTTTTATCCCTAGAGTTTCTAGACTGTGGAACCTACTGCCAGGGGAGGACTTTCCTTCCAAATCTTCAAGTTTTTAAGTCCCGTGTTAACAAACTTCCTCTTACCCTGCTTAAGACACCAACGGTACGTTAGTATTTAGGCTTTTAGCCTTCGTGGTTTGTCCAAAGATAAAAAAAAGCAGGTTTTGTTAGAATATGATTTTCTTTATCCAAAAGTTAAATACAGAGTGGCTTAAAACCAACCGAGAGAACTTTCGTTTTAACTTGTGGAAGGTACCGTGGGTGGCGCCCTCTAGAGCTTACAATAATACCAAATTAACCAAATATGGTAACAATACAATAACCCTATTATTAACACAATTATTATAAATAAACTAAAATTAGATTAAATTTTTGACACTGTATCTTCAAAATCATTTAATGTTAGATCATTAAAAGTTGGCTTAGATCGTTGTATTTTATCTTCAAAAAATATGTTTTTTCTAAAAATGTCCAAAGTTGCCGTTAAATTGACGACTATACTTTTTATTTGGAAAGAATAATGAAAAAAAAAACACAATTTTTTGAATTTTAATTTTATCAAAATATATTTTAAATAATAATTTTTTTTTTTCTGGTAGGGCGCACTCCAGAGCCATCTCATACGAGCCGCTACTGAATATTTTTATAATATAAAGTAATTAAACAGCTTTTAAACCGAAAAACAAACAAATTTTGATAAAACAAACTTGTATTAATCCGAAAATAGTCAGATACCATTGATTATATAATTCTAACCTTTCCTTTGAATATTAGAAATGAAACGGAATTGACTCAGCTTTCGACACGAATGGCGGTAATTATGACATATTTAGACCCAAAAACCACTCGAATCAAAAACGTATCTTGTCATTACCTATTGTAAAGTCCCTCAAATCGGAATTAAAATACCGCAATCAAGTCATCTCTTGTGAGGGCTGATGTAGATCAAGTAATTCTTCAATTTGATTGCATGCATTCACATTCACTAAAAGTCTGGATAAATATACAAGAGGGACACTTAGGGGATGCGAAAGAAAAGTTAGCAATTATGTTTTGCATCGTTAGATGTAGAAGATCCCGAATAAAGGCGGTCAATGATCGAGATACAGTGGTATCTGTCTTTTTTCAACGAAAATATTTAAAAAAAAGTGTTTTTTTTTTTAATATTTAACACACCGTAGTTCAAAAACTAAGACGTTGAGCTGTTGTCATCAATACATCATAGTAAAAGCGCTAAAATGTGGTTTGCCAAATTTAATTTTTCCACTCTAAACTTACTAACCACAAGTAGTTGTTGGATAAGCCTCTATATTAAAGAATTTTGTAATATAACTTTTTAAATGAACAATACATATGTTTTTATTATTTTTAGATACCATATTAAAATAAATAATAATTTAAAAAAACTAAAAAACACGCTTTTATATGCAACCGAACTAAAAATTAGAAAATAATTTTTCATTAAAAAAGATTGTCACTTCAGAGTAAAAAGCGTGGGGTGCATTTTACTATTTTTTCATAACTTTTCCCTCATAGATATTGGCAAATATAATAATTATAACATTTTATATATTAAGCACCCCACGCTTTTTACTCTGAAGTGACAATCTTTTTTTAATGAAAAATTATTTTCAAATTTTTAGTTCGGTTGCATATAAAAGCGTGTTTTTTAGTTTTTTTAAACTATTATTTATTTTTTATTTTTAGTTCGATATGCATGTATGTATGTATGTATGTAAAAATGCTCCAGTTTATTCACTAAAAAATTCTTTCGGAAATTTCCTCGGGTTCTTGTTAACCCCATGGTCTTCCTGTCGTTTGCCGAGGGGTTGCGTCCTATGAGTGGACGTACGCTTGTTTAACTAAGGTGTTGTAACCTTATCCCGGTCCCCAACCCGTCGGCAAATGTTGTCAAGTTATTATTTCAATTGTCTCAATCTGGCGCCTCCGCCAGAACGTACGATTTTTCACTTTTCCGGTTTTCCTGGAAAATGCTGGAACTTAACGGGATACTGTTTTAAAATTATTGCATTGTCATCGGTCCTTGATACGTGTGCAAAGTTTCAAAGAAATTGAATAGCTGGAAGTTGGTAAAAATTAGGCTCAAATATTCCATTACATAAATAGATAGATAGATAGATAGATGGATAGTTACAACCCAAGTTAATAAAAGCGTGTTAAAAATATGTTTAAATATTATAAGTTATTATCTTTTTAAAAAAACAAAATTCTGAAAATACGTAATTATTTGTTAATCCCGGCAACGCCGCCCAGGGATTTTTACTCCATCGTAAATAAAACATGAATAAACTTTTCCTAAACGCTTGTGGGTGACGCCCCTTTGCTTTGTTATTTCTGTTGGTTTCTGTTATTTGACAATTTGGAAAGTCAAAAGTGATCAAATAAAGCTTATAATGCGTTTTTTTGTGTATTTTCTGGTGTTTGTTGGTGATTAGAAAGTGTTTTTAAAGACAATATGGATAGGCAGTGCTTTGTTTGTAGAAGGGTAGACTATTCTTTTCCGCACCTCACTTTTTACAGGTAAATAGAAACCAACGTCGTTGGGTGCATACTATCGACCAAGGTCAAAAAGTAAGTCTGCCATTTTCATTTCTTGCTTGCCTCACCCCCTTTGCCTATAAGGATTGTGGGCTTAATGTTTATCATAAAATTATGAATGAATCGCTGGGTCCATACGTCGTTGTTTAGGACATATGTTTATATAAAGTTTTTTCTTAATTTCTGTTGTAGAATCGTTTGGTTAGGTTTGTCAGTTGAGTTACTGGACACCCTGTATGTATGTAGGTAATTTGTTTGAAATTGATAAAAACTTTGATGTCTTTTGGTGCCTAAATGGTGAGGTTTATCGACTTTAATAAAGGGTACCTTATTTTTTAAGATTTTGATCGTCCATAAAATGGCGCCCCCAGCTTTGCGATATCTGTCAAAATAAAAGTTATGATGTAAATAAATTTTAAGTTTTAGGTAAAGTGCCCTCTGGCGGTATTTAAAAAAAGTACTTTTGTCCTAAAATTTTAGAATCTGCAAAGCTCGATTTGTGTGCTAAATATCAACTGGGTTGGTTAAAAATAAATGCAATATGGCGAAAAACCAAAATAAAAATTGAACTTTAACGGCTTGTAGCTCGAAAACGAAAGACATTTTGAAAAAAAAATTATATGATGCTTTACCCTTATTCTGCAATTAGAATCACCCCCTTAAGTTTCGTAATCGATTTTTAAATCACCCTGTATTTGAAGATTGTATAAGCATCAATTTTTGAAAAAATGGCACCATATTAGAAATAAATGACACTGGCTGTTTTAGCAATAAAAAGAAGATTAATAATGCTTTTGTTAATGGTTATTTTAATTTTATTAAAAATCAAAAAGTTCTGCTACATTGTTTAAGCAATAGAGCGTATTTTTTTAAATATTTTTCCCATAACCCTAATTTAAAAATGTTTCAGAACTGTGTCTCAGGGTAGGTGTTACAAAAGGTCAAATGGACCAAAAATTTGTAAATTTTAAAACAAAATTTTGGGAAAACTAGGTGCATGGTTCAAAACTAATAAATACAAAATCTTAGTCCGATTGGTAATGTACAAGGCGAGTTATAGATTTAGGTAAAAAAATATGTTTTCAATTTTTTACATTACGCATTAAGAATTTTTAAAATATTTGGCTTGAGAAAGTAAACTGCCTTTCAAAAATCCTTAAAAATTATAAATTATTTAAAAAAATTGACATAAAATTAAATTATCTACAACGTTTACTTATCCAATTGTGTTCTATCTTTAAAAATAAAAATACTTTTTCCTTAAATTTTTTTATATTTTTAGTTATAACCCGCCCTGTATAACACAAATTAAAGCAAAATTGTATATTTCTCAGTTTTAGATTATGCGATCAAATGTCACTTTAAAATTCAAAAAATTTTGGACCTCTGTAACACCTATCCTGGGAAACACTGGATTATTTTATATTTTGATGAATTTCATACTAAATAAACAAAAAAAAGTCTTGCAAAAATATTTCCTTTGCAAAAACTGATCACATAATAATTTTTTATTATGATAAAATTACAGATATCATTTTCCAATTTTGTCTTTTATTTTTACAACCTCAACCACTGCATTAAGCAGCCACAGTACAAAAAGGACACTAGGAAAGGGGGTCTTTCTGTTCCGCTGAAACTTCTTAGCTTTGACAGTGATCTTGCACAGTTATTCATAAAAGGGGCCTGTCATAAGATGGCAGGATGAAAGGCTGATGGAAATGCCTAATAAATGTCCTCCGGGTTAATCGGACCGAAAAGTTTACAGACTGGTCATTTCCCACATTGCTGCCATGAAAAACTTTGATGTGTATTTTGTCAGGCACATTTGGTCATGGTAAAATTAATTAATTACGGTAAAAATATTTGAAGAATCGTTGGATAATGTGACTCTAGCTTACACTTATACAAAGTGTCTGGAAAATACAAGTAACAAAATTTTAGGCGTATGACATTAAAATAGTTTCATTTATGGCGGTTTGAATATATCTAGATTGCCGTTATTTAGCTGTAAAGGCGCTGGGAGGCGAATAGCATATCCCCTGGCTTTTAGATGTCAACAAAATATGTATGAAAAACCACGTTTTTTAGGTTAGAACTTATTTTTCGTGTCATTTCAAAAAAAAAAAAAAAAAATGGAACCGTGGTATTAGAAAAAGTTTTTTTTATTTACTTTTTATTTTTTATCCTCCTAATAAAAAGAATTAATTTTGTGTCCCCCTAATAAAAAAAAAAATAGGGGAAAATGTCCGAAATATGTATGAAAAGTTGGTTTCCCTAGGTAAAGACTTCCTTTTTGTTTTTGTACTTAATACATAACTTTTTTAATTTTTGCACCCCACAGAAAATCATCCATTCGGCGCCCATGTTTAGCTGACAAAGAACCTTAAAAATATACACTGAATAAAATAACTGCAAAATAGTAATTTATGTCCCTGTAAAAAGAAAAAACAGTTAGAGACGAAAATCTAATTTTGCCAACTTGTTGCATTTCTTTATATTGCATAATAGTCATTAAAACTTCGCTATTTTTTTTTTTATCTTTGGACAATCCACGAAGGCTGAAAGCCTAAATACTAACGTACCGTGGGTGTCTTAAGCAGGGTAAGAGGAAGTTTGTTAAAACGGGACTTAAAAACTTGAAGATTTGGGGGGAAGGAAAGACCTCCGCTGGCAGTAGGTTCCACAGTCTAGAAACTCTAGGGATAGAAGAACGAACGAAATGGGAAGTTCGGGGCCTGTCCAATTGAACTGTATAGGGATGCATACGCGCAGCACCACGAGTTTCTCTGTTGGGAGCTGCAAGAGGAGGGACTATACTGGATAGTTCATCGGAGCAGAAGCCGTAAAAGTATCTATAGAAGAGCGATAGATCTCCCACAGCTCGATGATGGGCAAGAGAAGGAAGTCTTTGAGTAAGTAAAGGATCATTAATAAGACGAACAGCCCTTCTTTGAATGGCATCAAGAATACTGAGGGTTGTAGGGGATGCCGTTTCCTAGACATGAGAAAAGTATTCCAGAGAGGGTCGGGAATTGGAAGGAGAAAAATTCTTTTGGCTCGGAAAAGAAATCCAAGCTTTTTGAAGCCGCGGTGGCTGTAGATACAATGTGTTTATGCCAGTTAAGGTTATTCTCAAATGTGACGCCCACAAGGTTAAATGTGTCCACGCTCTGCAAAACCTGGCCACTCATAAGCAAAGGATGAGTGTTTGATGATTGTTTTCGCGACAAGGAACATGATTGTGTTCTGGATGCATTAAATTGAACGCTTTGTATTTTTTTGACCTCACCTGAGTTCCATAGATTCATTTGCGGTTGATCCTGTTCACTTATGTACATGTTATATTAAAAATGGCTCCAAAGAAAATTAAATGAACAAAAATGTACATTCTGATAGAATTTAGATATATTTTTGTTTAAATTTTGAGACAGCCCACGAAGACCTATGCCTAAGTACAAGATAGTATGGGTAATGGGTTATTAGATGTTTAACCCATTTTTTCTCCTGTTCCTTCAACGTTGTTTATTCACTGAAACATGTAATATTTACATTTCACAGCACCTTCTAGACAACGCGGAAGTGACACCACGGACGTTATTTTTAAATAACTTCTACCTAAAAATGTCTTCTCGGCTGGCGACAAATCCCAAAATGTTAAAATATACAGAGTGTTCCCTTTAAAAATTCAAAATCGGGGCCATTTCCGGTTAAACCGGAAGTGGCCGGAAAAAAAACTTAAATTTTTATATAACAACTAAGTTGACTTCATTTTTCTTTTTTCCGGACTCTTCATCTGAGATGAAGATCATTGTAAATGTTAAACACCAAAGTAAAGTTCTCTTAAAATAATAAAAACTTTAAATAGTGATTATTATCTTTGAGCTTCCCGTCTATTCAACATCCATTATTGCCCCAATAAAGCGTTCCGGTAAACTAATAAAATAAAAAACCTTCTTGTGTCTACAACAGATCAAAGGTGTTCAAACAATCTTGTTTACTGTTATATCAGGGTAAAAGCAGTGTGTTTATCAAATATTTGCCTTATATTTTAATGGTGTATCCTCTATAGGTTGAGTATGTTTTGAAACTGCAGCTTTAAGAGAACTTTTACTTTTAAATGTTGCATGTACATATATAATGTTTTATGTTAAAAGGCCAGAAATAACACTTTTTTTAATTAAACTAAATAAACCAATAATCGGGGAAATATCTTAATTTTATTAAACTTATTTGAGTGTCAAGGTAAGAAGCGTTATCAAGTCTTTTTGAAAACTGGATATTTATATAAAAAAATATTAAATATACCTATTAAAAACACAACACTTTTAAAACCTTTAGAAGGTGGTCCTTCTTGATGCATCTACCACGAAACTTCATACCGCCACATATGGAAGCAGCGCTTTAACCCAACCTGTCAATGTAAAATGTTTCGGGTGTCGCACTGGGCAAACGCGTCACTTTTTTGTCGGACAACTTTACCACAATGTTTTACATGCAATTTTTAAACATTATGCCAAAAATCGTAAGGGTTACAGTTACGAAACCCGCCCAATCCGATACCCAAAACATATCAATGGGCCTTATGGGTCTAAGGAGGACTAAGGTCCAGGACCAGGTCTGGCATGCCGCACTTCTTAATAAACTTCCCTCCTATGGTCTTTCAACTAAACTCTGTACTTGGCTCTCTAGTTATTTATTTGATCGTCGTATATCAGTTATTGTGGACGGCGATTCTTCAAGCTTTCACCGAGTAAATGCTGGAGTCCCTCAGGGCTGTGTTCTGGCACCAACATTGTTTCTTCTTCACATCAACGACCTTCTCTCGTCCACAACTAATTTCATTCATAGTTTCGCCGACGATAGTACCCTTCACTCCAGTTTTCAGGTTCCTAAACCCATCACTAAACCTGAATTGGAAAACAAACGCAGAGCGATGCAGATATCTCTTTCGCAGGATCTTAATTTAATATTGGATTGGGGCGCCAAAAATCTCGTCCATTTTAATGCATCCAAAACACAATCATGTTCCTTGTCGCGAAAAGAGTCATCAAATACTTATCCTCTACTTATCAGCGACCAAGTTTTACAAAACAAAGACACCTTCAATCTTGTGGGGTCACATTTGAAAGTAACCTTAACTGGCATAAACACATTGTATCTATAGTCACGGCAGCTTCAAAAAAGCTTGGATATCTCTTTCGAACCAAAAAATATTTCTCCCCTTCTAATTTGTACACACATATGTGTTCCAAATCCGACATCCCTTGGAATATTGTTCCCATATCTGGGGCATGGCGTCCCCCACAACCCTAAGCATTCTTGATTCTATTCAAAGAAGAGCTATTCGTCTTATTAATGATCCTTCACTCACAGAAAGGCTTCCCTCTCTTGCCCATCGCCGGGTTGTGGAGGATTTATCGATTTTTATAGGTACTTACATGGCTTCTGCTCTGATGAATTGTGACGCGGCTTAAGGTTTTTGGCAACTTTTTCGTTTCAGAAAATAGCATAAATTTATTGAATCCAGTGATAACCTTTAGCAGCTTTGTGTTTTTAACAACGCAAACGATCAAATTGAAAATATATCACATTTTTACAATAAAATGTTTCTGGAATGTTTTATTGTTTCGTAGACAGTCTTTCCCCACACTTCCCGAAAATCCCATTATCATTATCTATATACTCCGTACTTCTTACGTCTTAAAATCTTAATTTGTTTCTAACCTCACCAAAGGACTCTTGCAGATATGAGGGCGGGAAATTGGGGATTGGGGATGCTTTGTATCAAACTAGATTCTGAAGTCGAGTCGTTTCTTTTATTGACAAACAACGATACCGGATATGCGTCATCCATCGTGAAATGGACAAAAGGCAGACAATTTCTTGACGAAATCTGCGGAAACTCGTAAAACGTAGCGTAAATCCTATAAGGAAACTTAATTCTTAGTTGATACGACCGATAGGAGAGCAACCGACATTCCCTAGTCTGGTTTTTGTAAAGAATTTGCTCCAATGAAACGTGGCTAATAAAAGTAACTACGTATATGTACGGCATTAATGACATTGTTCATTTTTATAGATCAGTTACTTTTTATACTTGCAACAAAATTTTCTACGCTACACAAAAACATTAACTACTTTTCTAGCTGTTCTTTTAGCGACAACAAATCCTGTTCTTAATAAAAATCGAGACAGAACAATATAAGAATTGCCAATAATTTCTGTTTATTTAATTTTTTATGAATAATGGTTGATTTACATCTGACATTTATTGCATGATATTTATGTCAGACAGAAGTTCTGGCTAAAGTAAACAATAAAAATTTCTATCGGACATAAATTTTTGACCACAACCACTTAACGATGGCTGAGTACATTACGTGTGAAAGCCAAAAACCAAAAATAGAATAGAATAGAATAAATTTTGGACCGTTTACATTAGCCAGAATTTCTGTCTGACATAAATATCATGCAATAAATATCAGATGTAAACCTACCATAAAAGTTTATGGTTTAAACGGCAAATTAATAGTTATAGTCTAGCTCATTATCTCCAAATAATTGTTCTAAAATAATTTATTTTTTCCCATTAAAAATAACGTTAGTGGTAACATTACCGTGTTGTTGAAAAGGTGCTGTAAAATTCATGCATGTTACAGTGCTTGGACAACGTTGACGAAACAGAAAAAGTGATGGGTTATACATCTTTAATAACACGACACCCACGGTACTTTGGTACTTAGGCTAAAGCCTTCGTGCGCTGTCGTAAGTTTAAAAAAATCCCTATTCCTGTACGTATTGTTAAACATTCAACATATTTTGCTTTTTGCAAAGATATAGAGTGCATTTCTTTAATGCCCCTCCCCTTTTCTTTTGTTTTATATGAAATTGATGCATAAATACTATATTTTAGAGTGAAATTGACAGATGGAAATTTCAAGATGGTGGCTGGGCGCCATCTTGAAAAAAACTTAAATGTAAAGGGGGGCTTGTGTCACATCATTTTAAAGCTCCTGATAAGTATTTTATAACTTTAAAATATAGAGGCAATACCTCCACCTAATACAAAATGGCGGTACTTTAAAAGCTACCTTAATACCTGATTTGGATGGCCACACTGAAATAAAAGTTAGATGTACCTAATGTAGTGTTTTTTAAAGCTCTTTACAAGATCTTTTATTAGTATAATGATAGTATACAGGGTAGAAAAAAAGTACGTTTTTTTAATGAAGCACCCTATATATTATATTATATCATTAAAAAGATCTTTAAATGAGCTTTAAGAAAATACCATTAAGTAGATCTAGCTTTATTAGTTTCGAAAATATGGTCATCCAAATTAGGTATTTAGGTCATTTTTAAAGTACCGTCATTTCGTATTAGGTAAAGTAATTGAGTTTATATTCTAGGGTCAGTCAGTAGCCTTAAAATTATGTGTCACAAGACCCTTCTTTTTAATTTTTTTTCCCCAAGATGGCGCCCAGCCGCCATCTTGAAATTTTAGTCTGTCAATTTCACTCTAAAATATAGTGGTAGGGGAGCCCAAGAGGGGATTTCAAGATTTACTACAGCGCATCAGTTTAGGTTAGGGTGAGTTAATTACATGCTTAATCAGTGTATATTCCACTAATCTCACAATTTGAGAGTGACGTAAAGGAAACAGAGGGCTACAAGAAAAACCAAAATAATATTAGTATTATTTCGACATATTTAAAAGCCTATGGCCACTTCCTTTACCAATAAAAAGGTATACATTAGGTTTGTTCCAGCAGAATGTTGAAAACATGTTAGCAACAATAGTAAAGCGCAGAAATTGTTACAAACATTAGTCAGAAATGTTGGCAACAGTTTTCTGCTGGAACGAATAACGAACATGTTTCCAATTTGTTAAAACTACTGCTGGAACAACAAACAATCAATGGTATAATTTTACAAACATGCCACTGCTGAAACGACAAATTTTACGTGCGCAGAATCCAAGCGGTTGCAAACATTTCTTACAGTCTGCTGGAACAAACCTATTATATAGCATTTTTTTCTTTTTATTATTTACGCTTTGCAACCCAATAGGTCTCTATGACGCTCGAGTAAATCCCCATTTAGCATTGTGGGCTCCCCTAAGTATTTATCCAACAATTTTATTATATTATATAAATGATATTTTATTCTATTCTATTCTAGTATATTCTATTCTATTCTATTATATTCTATTCTATTCTATATCAATCAATTAAGTTTTACTTTTTGAAATTGATCCGTTCAAAAAAAGGGGGAAGCATTAAAGAAATGCACTTTAGACTATTGCTTATTTATTCTATTGAAATCTATACAGGATGTTCGTGAACTGTGGCGCCAAATTTCTATGGTAAAAATCATCTTATCAAAATAAGATAAAAAGTTCCTATAAACATGGGTTCGCCAATTTCTTGTTCATTAAACTTCATTGCAATAATTTCTATTGAAAAATATTATTATTGACATTTTAAACTTTAATAATAAATAAATATTAAAACTATTTATTGCTGATAAAAACAGAAAAATCTCCTTATTATAATTTATTTTGCCTAGAATAAGCTACCCTAAATCATTATGTAGGATGTATGTTATTTTTTGCTTTTATACTTTAAGTCCTGATCAAAATTTCTTACTTTAGTAATGATATTTTTAGTAATTCATCATATTTTGTAAACGATTATAAAGCGGCATAGTTAAAAACTTTTAATGTTTAAATTTATCCGTTTTTTCTCTCGTACAGATGTCACGGTCTAAATAAAACTGTTAAACTTATACAGAAATCGCACCGTGTGAGGGAAGTTAAACCCAAAGGACCCGTCAACTGAGGGGGTTTTCAAGTGTTAACTGATTGAAATTCCCTTAGGATTGATTGATTTAAATATTTGATGGCTGTATTGATGGAGCAGAATTTCATGTAACTTTCGAATGTGGAAATACACGGGTTTGTGAACATTGGGAACGCTTTATAGCTTTATCTCTTGAGTCTCTCACCGTTTATCGCCTTCGTTAGTTCGAATACTTTACTTCGATTAAAATTGTTTTAATGAAAATTTTAACGTGTTGGGTAGTTTAAAAGGTAAAAAATAAGGAGTTTTACAGGGTGACTAATTAAAACGGAAGAACAAAATATTGCTGTTGAATAAGGGCCATCCATATTTTGACCCATTTTAGTCAGGGCCGTATTAACTGTTTGAGGCGCCCTAGGCTACAATTCCCAGGGCGCCTATTTTCCACCAAAAATTTTGAAGAGCAAAAAAAAGGTCCTCTCCTCTCCGTAGCGCCTATTGATAAAATAATAAAATTTTATGACAAAAAAGATCATTCCCTCCTTTTCACGCCTATTTCCCTATTTCATTCCAAGCACCCTATTCGCAGAGATATTACTTACCAAAAATCCCCACTCAACTTTTTAAAACCTCCCCTGTCTAGCGCCTATAACTCCCCTGTCTGGCGCCTATTTTTTAATGGCGCCCTAGGCTATAGCCTAGTCAGCCTAATGGATAATACGGCCCTGATTTTAATCGAGAATAACCTTAAGGTAAGCAAGATGCGGTTTTCGCCGCAGATAGGCATAGAAGTTTATTCCCATATCTTCGCCATTGTAGTTTTGACCCCGGACGTATTTATAGCTTTTTATGGAGGGGGAGGAGGGGTTTGACTTCCTAGAAATTTGGTATCGAAATTTCTGGAGACCAAAAAAAAAGGTCCTTAACCTTACAATACATTGTTTTCCTTACTACATGTTCTAATCAATGTTTTTGATGAGGAGGAAAAAAGATCCTTATCCTAAAAAAAAAAGAAAAAAGGTACTAACCTTTCAAATAAATACTTTTACTAATTTTACTAAAACATTTTATCTTTATTTCTCCCCGATTGTTAAGGGGGTGGGGTCCCCACATAACGATAGGCATTAAATTTGTAACATTTCATTAGGCCTATACCCTATTAGCCGATATAACGCAACATTGTTGTATTTAATGAAGAAACCTGTATATTTTTCAATGTTATTAAAATTTATAATTTTTAATGAAATTTAACGACCAAAAATATTGAACAGCAAAAAGAGTCTTCCTCTTTTTGATTACATTGAAGACAGAAAACAGGTCATTAGGCGTTTGCTGTTTTCAATAACAATACAAATATTCATATTTAATTTGGACTTCCTATGAAACATTTCCAATCTTTTTTTTCTGCCCCCTCTCTTCCCCTGCATGTGTGTTTGCTCTACAATTTATTCGTCAAATTACTTTTTCGTTGTAGATGAAGCCCATTTTTTGCTCTCTTCCCCCCCTCCAAAGTCCTTTTCTGCTTACCAGGCCCTGCGCGGGGCCCTATTTAATGCGGGGCCTTTAGGCAGTTGTCTACTCTGTCTTATGGATAATCCGGCCCCAGATATATTGACCTTCGAAAATTGACCGCATGACATTTAAGAATATGTTATTGAACAATGAAATACTGCTTCTGTAAGGTTACAAAAACTACGACATCAAAGCTATAGAAAGGTAGTTCATTTAGAAAATTATAGTTCTAGTAAGTGCTATATTACTTTTAAAGAAAACCCATATCTTCTTTGTATTTTTCTTTAACTTTGTATGAGGCAAATTTTCATTTTTAAATATTATTCTTAATAGCCATGAATTTCATTTTTAAGGGGTCTATATAAGCATTATTTTTAAAAACAACATATAAGGTAACACAAGAAATTATATTATTAAAAGTACTAAAAGAAATAAATATAACTTTTGATTTGTTAATCTCCAAATTCTTCGAATAAACCTTATATGGGCATAAGACAAAACACGTGATAATAATCTCAAATATATTTTTAGTCGCTTCCTCAAAAGAATCTATAAATTGTAAACCCACACTTCTCTCTAATTGGACCTAAAAATATATAGGTGCGTATTAGATAAGCATTTTTAAGAAAAACTACACCAAAAGGCAGCTAACAGTAAAAATCTTGAAATCCGATCATAACTTACTCTAACTAGCCTAAAAAAGCTGTTCCTTTATCTAATTAATTGTAAGTATTAGACTAAATTAAAATTTATAGCCCCATTAAAGAATCCGAATTTTATACAGGGGTGGTTCGTTAAGATGCTGGTAATAGTTCGATATGGCGGTTTTAGCTATTATAAGAGATTTTTGAAAAATTCTTTTCAGGGCGTTTCTATAGGTCGGTTATGACACAAATCTGTGTGCGCGTTTTCCAAAATCCATTTCTATAATTTATTATTAATAAAAACATATTTACGGGACGGTGGAGTGAACAGGGGTGCTGGGTGGGGACGAAACAGTATAAATCCAACGTCAAACACAAGAAAACATTAATACACTGCACTCGGGGCACATGAAAAATGTAAATTAATTTTAGAAAAGATTTAAATTTTTCGAAAATCTATCCCACACATATGAGATATCTCGTCCGCCATTAATTAAAGAAGGAAAATTCATTTTGGTCAGCTGATAACATAAAGTTCGTCATTATGAAAATGACAGTCTTGATAGAAGCAGCGTTGCCAAACTTCTTATGAAGAATTAACACCAAGGCTATTTCGGGGATTATCCACCATTTCCATGAGAAGCAATGGTATTTTTGTAGAAATGCCTCCTTCTTTATGTTTAGGTATTTTAATTTTTCTCTACAAATTATAATAGGAAGAAGGAATAACTTAATTTTTTATATGAATTTTGTCCTGTATCTTCCTTCTTTTAAGCTATTGACACTTTCTCACTTTATTTGGCAACATCGCAAGACATTTACAGTTCTATTGCAAACTCTTCTTTTTATGCAGTGACAGCCATGGCGGGATTGTTGTACTATTATTTATTTTTAATTTTTTAAACAATTTTTTGGACATTTTTGTAAACAGAAAGTGCGGTGTGTACTGTGAAATACTGTTTTTGGGCGTTTAATGTAGGATTTCTACTGTTTCGTCCTCACCCAGCACCCTGTTCACTCCACCGTCCCGTAATATGTTTTTATTAATAATAAATTATAGAAATGGATTTTGGAAAACGCGCACACAGATTTGTGTCATAATCGACCTATAGAAACGCCCTGAAAAGAATTTTTCAAAAATCTCTTATAATAGCGAAAACCGCTATATCGAACTGTTACCAAGATGCTAAACAAAATGCAGGAATTTTTCCTTCATTCCTCAAATTGATTTGAATTCAAATTTAAAAAATTTGTGCACTCAAATGGATATTTTAGATAGACTAAGATATTTTTGTGCAAACAAAAATTGTCAATATTCTGGACTTTCCTTAAAAAAACTGTATATTTTTTTCCAACAAAAATTATTTGCAAAGTTGATACAAAATCCATACCACTAATTTTTTTAAATTTTATATCTTACTCCTATAACACTTTTAAATCAAGGGTCATTCAAACACCAAAAACGCATTTTCCTCTCAATTTTAACGTAATGTTGTTGATTGTACAGGGTGTCTCTGAAAGTGTTTGAAAAATGCTACCAGAAATTCCAGCTAATGTATGAACCTTTATTCTATCTATTCTATTTCTGTTTATTTTCTTGGTTTTGGTCCCTTCAGGTCCAATCCACCACTCTCCCCTTCCGGACTATGCTTTCCAGGGCTTCGTCGACGGAAAATCTGGATAATCGAGCTCGTAGCTCCCAGAAATTCCAAAAAGAAAAACAAATAATTCAACAATCGATGCAATGCATAAATTGTCGGCTATCAAACCAAGATCTGCTACTGGTGTTACGTGCATACCTCTTCACTTTCACTACTGATCAGTTCTCATGGCACACCCATCTATTTCCCGCCATGAGAAATACCTGTGTTCACTCACCACAGGATACCATCAGCTTATAGGAATCTTCGCTCACAGCGCTTAGATCCAGAAGAAAGATGCCGTCAATTTAGCGTGAATCTTCCCTTGATCCCCGAAGGTAAAAAAACGTTCGTACGACACCTCTAGCCGCCACTCCGGGAAGAACTTTGTATGTCCTCTACGCACGTCCGCACTGTTCGGAGGTCAAACAAAGAGAAAATGAAAATGAACCTTTAACCCAACTTATCTCAGTTCAAAAGTGAACGATTTCGAGATACCTACAAGAAGTGTCAAAAATTCAATCCGGTCTTTAATTTTTAATGAATAATTTTGTAAATAATTTGTTTCTGGTTACAGTATTCGCTCTAGAGAAGGTTTTGGGTGGAAAATTAGACTCTGCATTCATTTTTATGGTAAACTCTAGAGGGCAGCCACCTGCGGTATCTTGCACATATTTAAAGCGTAATAACTTTTAAGCGATTCCATATAACTTTTTGATAATTTTTTTCATTTGTTAAAGGACTCCTTAAAAATATAATACTGAGCTGCCGTTTGTATGATATCCGCATTTAAAAAAGTTTACTTCCTTGTATGAGCAACTCTAAACTGTACACGGTGGTTCAGAATAAGATGCTGATCTTGAAGAGTTATTCTATATGTGAATTTAAAAAGAAAAGCTTTAATAAACTTATTTTTTTTTAGCATTTCTGGACAATTCACGAAGGCTGAAAGCCCTAAATACTAACGTACCGTGGGTGTCTTAGGCAGGGTAAGAGGAAGTTTCTTAACACGGGACTTAAAAACTTGAAGATTTTGGGGGAAGGAAAGACCTCCGCTGGCAGCAGGTTCCACAGTCTAGAAACTCTAGGGATAAAAGAACGAACAAAATGGGAAGTTCGGGGCCTGTCCAATTGAACTGTATAGGGATGCATACGCGCGGCACCACGAGTTTCTCTGTTGGGAACTGCAGAGGAGGGACTATACTGGACAATTCGTCGGAGCAGAAGCCGTAAAAGTATCTATAGAAAGAGCGATAGATCTCCCACAGCTCGACGATGGGCAAGAGAAGGAAGTCTTTGAGTAAGTAAAGGATCATTAATAAGACGAACAGCCCTTCTTTGAATGGCATCAAGAATGCTGAGGGTTGTAGGGATGCCATTCCCAGACATGAGAACAATATTCCAGAGAGGGTCGAATTTGAGACACATACAAAGTGTATAAATTGGAAGGAGAAAAATACTTTTTGGCTCGGAATAGAATCCAAGCTGAAGCTGTGTTTATAGATACATGTGTTTATGGTTAAGGTTATTCTCAAATGTGACGCCCACAAGGTTAATGTGTCCCCGCTCTGCAAAACCTGGCCACTCATAAGCAAAGGATGAGTGTTTGATGATTTTTTTTCGCGACAAGGAACACGATTGTGTTTTGGATGCATTAAATTGAACGAGATTTTTGACGCCCCAATCCAATATCAAATTGAGATCCTGTGAAAGAGATATCTGCATCGCCCTGCGTTTGCTTTCCAAGTCGGGTTGAGAGATTGGTTTGGGAACCTGAAAGTGGAGTGAAGGGTACTATCGTCAGCATAACTATGAATGGGATTGTCAGCATAACTATGATGGGATTTCTTAATCGTTTGTGACAGCGTGGTTAAATTAATAATTAATAGCTTAAAAAAACTAAAAAAACACGCTTTTTATATGCAACCGAACTAAAAATTAGAAAATAATTTTTCATTAAAAAAAAATATTGTAACTTCATAGTAAAAAGCGTGGGGTGCTTAATATATTAAATGTTATAATTATTATATTTGCCAATATCTATGATGGAAAAGTTATGAAAAAATAGTAAAATGCACCCCACGCTTTTTACTATGAAGTTACAATATTTTTTTTAATGAAAAATTATTTTCTAATTTTTAGTTCGGTTGCATATAAAAAGCGTGTTTTTTAGTTTTTTTAAACTATTAATTATTTTTCATTTTTTAGTTCGTTATATCAATTAATTTTTTAAAAATAAATGCTCCAGTTTATTCACTAAAAAATTTTTTCGCCATTTTGTCAAGAGTAGCAAAGTTTTTCAGATGGACTTTCTGAAAATAACCTAATATAAAATTTGAGTAAAATCGATTCAGATCGAACTCTTTGAAATGGCCGGTGGATGGTACCACTGGGACGTACAGGTGACAGATGACACTTGGTGGTATCAAGCAGTGGTTATTATAATAATATAATGGAATTTTTTTCCTGGCGATCCAAAGCAGGATAACGGGATACTGTTTGCAGATTATTGCATTGTCATGGGTCCTTAATACGTGTGCAAAGTTTCAAAGAAATCGAATAGCTGGAAGTTGGTTAAAATTAGGCTCAAAGATTCCGTTACATAGATAGCCAGATGGATAGATAGTTACAACCCAAGTTAATAAAAAGCGTGTTAAAAAACAAGTGAAGGTTATTCGTTCGTTAAAAAAACAGATGAAGGTTATACGCTCCCAGAACGAATACGTTCAGCGAACGAATGAGTTCAATTTAGCAGAATTGAGCCCCTGTCCCCAACCCGTCGGCAAATGTTGTCAAGTTCGATTATTCAATTGTCTAATCTGGCGCATCCGCCAGAACGTACGATTTTTCACTCTTTCCGGTTTTCCTGGAAAATGCTGGAACTTAACGGGATACTGTTTTTAAATTATTGCATCTTCATCGGTCCTTGATACGTGTGCAAAGTTTCAAAGAAATCGAATAGCTGGAAGTTGATTAAAATTAGGCTCAAAGATTCCGTTACATAGATAGACAGATGGATAGATAGTTACAACCCAAGTTAATAAAAGCGTGTTAAAAACAAAATAAGCTTTTCTTACCACCCCTATTTTAAAAGTTAAAACATTTAGGATATAGGTTTATGTAAACTTTCTTCTAAAAATAACATAATAATTCACACCTCTTAACAGCATCTTACTTTGAATTACTCTGTATAATTAAGTTTAAATGACATAGTTCTTGGCCTAATAAATTTACTCTTATTAATTAGAAAAATTAACCCATATGATAGAACTTCAGTAAACGAGTTTAAATTGTAACACTATCTAGCTTAAAAGAAAATATTGTGAGAATTTATACGATTTTAATCAGTTACACCTGGAATAAGAGTTTTCCTCGAGTACGCAAATAACCAGAGTGTTAAAAGTTTACTGGAAATATAGAGTATTTTTAGTAGTAATTTAGTCTGTGAAAGACGTTTTGACACGAGCTTAGAAGGCAGTATTAACTGTTAACTTTCAAATTACAAAATCAGTTGTCGGCATGTAAACTCGACGGAGCCTAGCAAGTATGCGACATACAATTTATTATTAGTTAAAGTCTGCTATTAATACAGAATTATTAGAATACTATTTGGAAAATTGCGTATACTTTTTTTTCTAGCCAATCACAAAAATTGACTGGGTGTAGTAATTATACAGGGTTCCCCATAATAGGCAACGCATTTTATTATTTGAATTATTTTTTTTAGTTCTGGTTAGTTAACCAAACAAACTGTTTATTATACTTAATTACAGCTAACTCTTTGGGATTTATGATAACTTATTTTAACTATATTTGGCTAGTTTAATTTTATCTTTTAAAAGTCACGTCTTCTAAATGACCTCCACCATCTTCAACACATTTTTCAATATTAGATAAAAAGTGGTTCATTACACGGCGTAGCAAACCTTTCTTCATCTTCTTCACGAATTTTTCACTTTGAGTTTCTCGATTGTACCAGGACGACTCGCAAACACTTTGGCTTTTAAATACCCCCACAGGAAAAATCAGATGTCGTCAAGTCATTATCTAATGAAAAATGTGTTAAAGTTATCATAAAACATTTTTTTTTATCTTTGGACAAACCACGAAGGCTAAAAGCCTACATACTAACGTACCGTGGGTGTCTTAAGCGAGGTAAGAGAGACACGGGACTTAAATACTTGAAGATTTGGGGGAGAAGGAAAGACCTCCGCGGGCAGCAGGTTTCACAATCTAGAAACTCTAGGGATAAAAGAACGAACAAAGTGGGAAGTTTGGGGCCTGTCCAGTTGGACCATATAGGGATGCATACGCGCGGAACCACGAGTTCCTCTGTTGGGAACCGTGAGTGGAGGAACTATACTGGACAATTCTTCAGAGCAGAAGCCATGGAAGTACCTATAAAAAGCGATAAATCCCCACAGCCCGACGATGGGCAAAATATTTTTTTCAATTTTTTTCCCAACATTCCCACCTGGTTTGGAATTTTAAATTTTTAGCATTTAAAAACAATAATTTTGGAAATGAATATTTCACTAAATTCTAAAATCTCAGCAATTCTTTTTTTTCTTTGCTTCTAAAAGACTTATTGCAGCTTTAATTTTTGATGATCTATTGGCAAATAAAATTAGGCAACGTTGCTCTCAGGAAAAGTAGCTTTAGAAAAAAGTTCATGTGAACTTGTGATATTATTTTAATGTGTTCTATATGTAACCGAGAGATTACCTACATATTCCCGGACACCCTGTATAACTAACAACTTAACGTTTAATCGTTGTTTTAAATGTCCTTCTTACCACTTTTTTCAATATCCCCCATTAGATAATATGTTTTATAACTTTTATGTTTTACCCATCTATTATTGATCTGTAATACCTTAGAAACGGAATATGTTATGGTAGCAATAATACCTGCTATCACACCTATGGCATTATAAGCGGGCATTATGATAATGCCCGCTTATAATGCGCTAATATGGAAATTTTATTGCTTATCCAATTTTATTTCTCTACAATAAAGATCAAGTTTATACAAAAAATATTTTTTCTTTAAACAATACTAAAATTAAACTTTATTTCCAAAATAAAAATTACAATTTTGAAATGTCCCGGAAAATGTAGCTGATCCCACTATAGAATGGTCGGTGTTTTTTGTGATGGTAGCAGCGGTGGTAGCACTAACGCTATTTTGTATAGAAGAACAGTCCATTAATACATTTTAATATTTGTTCTCCTTCCAAAACTTTAGACTTCTTCGGGACGTATCCTTTCGACTTAACTTTTTAAAAAGATATGAGACGATGGTATTGCGAAATGTCTATATTTTCATAGACCATCAACGTAGACCTTAGGGTGGAATACTTGGTCCAGAGAGAGTTCGGACTGTATTTTTCCGACTAAAAATAATAAATTTTGTTAAACATATGTATTAAAATAAAATCAATAACTTACCAGTTCCTGAAAATATGCCATTAAAACGGTTTCGGTTATTTGAAGAATTGCGTTCGCATCTTTCCAAATACCAAATATGCCATACTCCCGATCATACTGTTGCCTTGATTTAACTGGCAAAAGATTTTCGGTCGCTTTTATGGCCTTTTCTCTTATATTTTGTGGAATTTCTTCCATTTTGAGCAAATCGTTAAATAAAAATGCCAACTGACTAACTGATAGAAACATCAAAGTCAAACTTAACACCAGTCATTATCTACTTACGTATACAGGTACAGGTGCAACTTATTTTTTATATTGCGAATAAATAATGTAATTCTTTTTTTTTTTTTTTTTTTTTATCTTTGACAAACCACGAAGGCTAAAAGCCTAAATACTAACGTACCGTGGGTGTCTTAAGCGAGGTAAGAGGGAGTTTGTTGACACGGGACTTAAATACTTGAAGATTTGGGGGAAGGAAAACCTCCGCGGGCAGCAGGTTCCACAATCTAGAAACTCTAGGGATAAAAGAACGAACAAAGTGAGAAGTTCGGGGCCCGTCCAGTTGGACCGTATAGGGATGCATACGCGCGGAACCACGAGTTTCTCTGTTGGGAACCGTGAGTGGAGGAACTATACTGGTCAATTCTTCAGAGCAGAAGCCATGGAAGTACCTATAAAAAGCGATAAATCGCCCACAGCCCGACGATGGGCAAGAGAGGGAAGCCTTTCTGTAAGTGAAGGATCATTAATGAGACGAATAGCTCTTCTTTGAATAGAATCAAGAATGCTCAGGGTTGTTGGGGACGCCATACCCCAGATATGAGAACAATATTCCAAGGGAGGTCGGATTTGGGACACATATAAAGTGTATAAATTAGAAGCGGAAAAATACTTTTAGCTCGAAAGAGAAATCCAAGCTTTTTTGAAGCTGCCGTGGCTATAGATACAATGTGTTTATGCCAGTTAAGGTTACTTTCAAATGTGACGCCCACGAGATTGAAGGTGTCTTTGCTCTGTAGAACTTGGCCGCTCATAAGTAGAGGATGAGTATTTGATGACTCTTTTCGCGACAAGGAACATGACTGTGTTTTGGATGCATTAAAATGGACGAGATTTTTGGCGCCCCAATCCAATATTAAATTAAGATCCTGCGAAAGAGATATCTGCATCGCTCTGCGTTTATTTTCCAAGTCAGGTTTAGTGATGGGTTTAGGGACCTGAAAGCTGGAGTGAAGGGTACTATCGTCGGCGAAACTATGAATGGAATTAGTTGTGGACGAGAGAAGGTCGTTGATGTGAAGAAGAAACAATGTTGGTGCCAGAACTGAGCCCTGAGGGACTCCAGCATTTACTTGGTGAAAGCTTGAAGAATGGCCGTCCACAATAACTGATATACGTCGATCAGATAGATAACTAGAGAGCCAAGTACAGAGTTTAGTTGAAAGACCATAGGAGGGAAGTTTATTAAGAAGTGCGGCATGCCAGACCTGGTCAAAAGCTTTGATATATCAAGAGCAACGATCTGGGACTCACCTAGAAACTCAAGAGACTTATTCCAACAGTGTGATACGAAGGAAAGAAGATCTGCTGTAGATCTTTGTGGCGAAATCCATACTGCCTGTCGTGCAAAATTTTGTGTTTTTCTAAGTACTTAAGAATTTGTGAATTAATTAATTTTTCCATTACTTTACAAAGAACTGAGAGAATTGAAATTGGTCTATAGTTAGATGGAAGCGATTTAGATCCTTTCTTGGGAATAGGTTGAACACGTGCAGCCTTCCAGCTCTCCGGAAAGATACCTGTGTCGTAAGAAATTCGAAAGAGCCGAGTTAAGATTGGTGCAAGTTCTGGAGCACATTTTTTTAAAACGATTGCTGGTATGCCGTCCAGCCCAGACGATTTCTTGGTGTTAAGGGAGGAAAGGATACGCTTAATGTGTTTTACTTTAAAAATAATATCGGGCATTTTATGAGGAACTGGGGTAACCGTTGGAATTGGATGATTTACGGGAGGGTCAAGGGTTGAATTGGCAGCAAATTGTTTGGCAAATAGTTCTGCCTTCCCTTAGCAGTAGAAATAATTTCATCTTCCAAAGTTAGTGGTGGAAAAGAACTGGCACAAAAATTCCTACTTATGTTTTTCGCAAAGGACCAGAAGGATTTGCTGCCATTTGAGCAAGAAAGAACTTTGTTTTTGATACGATTGTCGAAGGAGTCTTTGGCTTCAGAAATTGTTTGATTGTAGTAGTTTCTTGCTTCAATGCTGGCCTGTCGGTTTTCTGGACTAGGATCCTGTAGAAACTTCTTGTGAGCCTGAACTTTTAAAATTCTGGCTTTTTCACAAGATTTGGAAAACCAGGGTTTGTTATTGGATTTTGGGGTTCTTGATGGTGTGTGGAATATAGGTTTCAATGCCCAATTGAATTGATTCAGTAAGTTGATTGCAAATTTGGGAAGGATCACGAGAAGAAAAGCAGATGGAATTCCAGGGGTAAGTGGCGAAGAAGTCCCTTAGGCCATCCCAGTCGGCTGAGTTGTAGTGCCATACGGTGCGTGGTGGCATGTATTCATTTACCTCGGGATGTGCAGGGTAAGATATTATATTAGTCATTGAAAAACTCTTTTTGGGTAAAACATAAAAGCATTGCATTGTAGCGAGCGTAGTGCAGCGGTAACGTACCAGCTTTCACCGCAGCGATCCGAGTTCGAATCTCGGAACCGGACATTGGCATTTAATCGCTCGTCACCTCACAGATGGCTTGGCAAACCACTGTGTAGTATTCTGCCCACCCCAGGTAGTAGTTATTTACAAAAATAACGTCCGTGGTGGCACTACCGCGTTGTCTAAAAGGTGTTGTGAAATGCAAAAATTGCATGTTTCAGTGCTTGGATAACGTTGACGGAACAGCGTGGAAAAGGGGTTAAACATCTAATAACCCGACACCCACGGTACTCTGGTACTTAGGCATAAAGCCTTCGTGGAGTGTTAAACAGATTAAAAAAAAAAGATTAAAAAAAAAATGCACCACTGGCTTTACTGGACTATAATGCTCATCAGGTCGAAATCTATTTTCGACCTTCAGGGCATTATAGTCCTAGTAACGCCCTTGATACATAAATAGCTATAACACTTTTCTCATTCAGTTATTTTTCTAGATGCATGCAGAAGTTACATTTAAAGACTGATATACTTATAACAAGCTGAAAAACATAACGTAAAATAAACATACAACTAAACAACACTAACGGAAACAACAATAAATCGACGAAAACTGTTTAGAACAAAATCAGGGGACCAAAGAAAAAGAAAAATAATCAAAACTATTAAACGAAAAGGATTCAGAACACATAACCCCTTATTTCGAAGCCTTTCAGAAATTTGACTGTTAGCCTTTCTTTTTTTTATCTTTGAACAAACCACGAAGGCTAAAAGCCTAAATACTAACCTACCGTGGATGTCGTAAGCGAGGTAAAAGGAAGTTTGTTAACACGGGACTTAAAAACTTGAAGATTTGGGGGAAGGGAAAGACCTCCGCGGGCAGCAGGTTCCACAATCTAGAAACTCTAGGGATAAAAGAACGAACAAAGCGGGAAGTTCGGGGCTCTGTTCAGTTGACCGTATAGGGATGCATACGCGCGGAACCACGAGTTTCTCTGTTGGGAACCGTGAGTGAAGGAACTATACTGGACAATTCTTCAGAGCAGAAGCCATGGAAGTACCTATAAAAGCGATAAATCCCCCACAGCCCGCCGATGGGCAAGAGAGGGGAAGCCTTTCTGTAAGTGAAGGATCATTAATGAGACGAATAGCTCTTCTTTGAATAGAATCAAGAATGCTTAGGGTTGTGGGGGATGGACGAGATTTTTGGCGCTCCCAATCCAATATTAAATTAAGATCCTGCGAAAGAATTATTAGGTTTTAGACGATGATGCACAATTGTCTTCTGAAATCTAATGTGCTGTTTTTGAAAATGCCTGTTTATAGCCGAGATACAAACCAAAAATCAGCAAGTTTCTGTAAATATTTTTCGCCAAATTGAATCTAGATAACGATTTTTATCATCTGATTGTCCAAATCACAATACTGTGCTTCTTAATCTGAATCGCGTATTATTAATATCTTTTTAGTTCAAAATTAGAAATATAAACATGCACAAACTTTTTAAGATAGAAAAGTAGCTCTAGCTTAACACCAACAACGGTATTAAATCCCACACCACGTAGAGCTAACATTTCTTTTGCCAACAAACTTATATTTCCCTTGTTTTCTAGAAATAAAACGAAGTTTAGTGTGCCACGGAGAAATTTCCATATATACAACGGCAACGGAGCAAAGTGCCTTGTTCTTATATGCATGCAAGTGTTATTTATTTATTAGTGCCTATGGTACACGATATTCGTTTTGATATGGATATGTTGCACATCCGTTTCCTGCAAGAATGAGAAAATGTTACTAGATTATGTGTAAAGTGTAAATCCTAACAATAAGGGGTCTTGTTTTGGGATGATACTACCTTAAATATGTTTTGTGCTTCTAGGAGACCGTATTGTATAAAAATTATGGTTTTTCTCAATGCTTTCGGTAAAGAAGCTACGAACACTGGCAGCTTCTAAGGGTAGTTTTTAGTGATTACTTAAAAATGGTTGGAGATTCTTACCAAACCAAACGTTGGTACCATTTAAGAAATTAAGACCTAGAAAGTCCAAGATTTTAGTTTTATTTATTTATTAGTGCCTATGGTACACCATATTCGTTTTGATATAGATATGTTGCACATCCGTTTCCTGCAAGAATAAGAAAATGTTACTAGATTATGTGTAAAGTGTAAATCCTAACAATAAGGGGTCCTGTTTTGGGATGATACTACCTTAAATATGTTTTGTGCTTCTAGGAGACCATATTGTATGAAAATTATGGTTTTTCTCAATGCTTTCGGTAAAGGAGCTACGAAAGCTGGCAGCTTCTAAGAGTAGTTTTTAGTGATTACTTAAAAATGGTTGGAGATTCTTACCAAACGAAACGTTGTGTACCATTTAAGAAATTAAAACCTAGAAAGTCTAAGATTTTAGTTTTATTTATTTATTAGTGCCTATGGTACACCATATTCGTTTTGATATGGATATGTTGCACATCCGTTTCCTGCAAGAATAAGAAAATGTTACTGGATTATGTGTAAAGTGTAAATCCTAACAATAAGGGGTCTTGTTTTGGGACGATACTACCTTAAATATGTTTTGTGCTTCTAGGAGACCATATTGTATGAAAATTATGGTTTTTCTCAATGCTTTCGGTAAAGGAGCGACGAAAACTGGCAGCTTCTAAGAGTAGTTTTTAGTGATTACTTAAAAATGGTTGGAGATTCTTACCAAACGAAACGTTGTGTACCATTTAAAAAATTAAAACCTAGAAAGTCCAAGATTTTAGTTTTATTTATTTATTAGTGCCTATGGTACACCATATTCGTTTTGATATAGATATGTTGCACATCCGTTTCCTGCAAGAATAAGAAAATGTTACTAGATTATGTGTAAAGTGTAAATCCTAACAATAAGGGGTCTTGTTTTGGGATGATACTACCTTAAATATGTTTTGTGCTTCTAGGAGACCATATTGTATGAAAATTATGGTTTTTCTCAATGCTTTCGGTAAAGGAGCGACGAAAACTGGCAGCTTCTAAGAGTAGTTTTTAGTGATTACTTAAAAATGGTTGGAGATTCTTACCAAACGAAACGTTGTGTACCATTTAAAAAATTAAAACTTAGAAAGTCCAAGATTTTAGTTTTATTTATTTATTAGTGCCTATGGTACACCATATTCGTTTTGATATGGATATGTTGCACATCCGTTTCCTGCAAGAATAAGAAAATGTTACTGGATTATGTGTAAAGTGTAAATCCTAACAATAAGGGGTCTTGTTTTGGGATGATACTACCTTAAATATGTTTTGTGCTTCTAGAAGACCGTATTGTATGAAAATTATGGTTTTTCTCAATGCTTTCGGTAAAGGAGCGACGAAAACTGGCAGCTTCTAAGAGTAGTTTTTAGTGATTACTTAAAAATGGTTGGAGATTCTTACCAAACGAAACGTTGTGTACCATTTAAGAAATTAAGACTAGAAAGTCCAAGATTTTAGTTTTATTTATTTATTAGTGCCTATGGTACACCATATTCGTTTTGATATGGATATGTTGCACATCCGTTTCCTGCAAGAATAAGAAAATGTTACTAGATTATGTGTAAAGTGTAAATCCTAACAATAAGGGGTCTTGTTTTGGGATGATACTACCTTAAATATGTTTTGTGCTTCTAGAAGACTGTATTGTATGAAAATTATGGTTTTTCTCAATGCTTTCGGTAAAGGAGCGACGAAAACTGGCAGCTTCTAAGAGTAGTTTTTAGTGATTACTTAAAAATGGTTGGAGATTCTTACCAAACGAAACGTTGTGTGCCATTTAAGAAATTAAAACCTAGAAAGTCTAAGATTTTAGTGTTATTTATTTATTAGTGCCTATGGTACACTATATTCGTTTTGATATGGATATGTTGCACATCCGTTTCCTGCAAGAATGAGAAAATGTTACTAGATTATGTGTAAAGTGTAAATCCTAACAATAAGGGGTCTTGTTTTGGGATGAAACTACCCTTAAATATGTTTTGTGCTTCTAGAAGACTGTATTGTATGAAAATTATGGTTTTTCTCAATGCTTTCGGTAAAGGAGCGACGAAAACTGGCAGCTTCTAAGAGTAGTTTTTAGTGATTACTTAAAAATGGTTGGAGATTCTTACCAAACGAAACGTTGTGTACCATTTAAGAAATTAAGACCTAGAAAGTCAAAGATTTTTAGTTTTATTTATTTATTAGTGCCTATGGTACACCATATTCGTTTTGATATGGATATGTTGCACATCCGTTTCCTGCAAGAATAAGAAAATGTTACTGGATTATGTGTAAATTGTAAATCCTAACAATAAGGGGTCTTGTTTTGGGATGATACTACCTTAAATATGTTTTGTGCTTCTAGGAGACTATATTGTATGAAAATTATGGTTTTTCTCAATGCTTTCGGTAAAGAAGCTACGAAAGCTGGCAGCTTCTAAGGGTAGTTTTAAGTGATTACCTGAAAATGGTTGGAGATTCTTACCAAACGAAACGTTGTGTACCATTTAAGAAATTAAAACCTAGAAAGTCTAAGATTTTAGTGTTATTTATTTATTAGTGCCTATGGTGGTACACTATATTCGTTTTGATATGGATATGTTGCACATCCGTTTCCTGCAAGAATGATAAAATGTTACTAGATTATGTGTAAAGTGTAAATCCTAACAATAAGGGGTCTTGTTTTGGGATGATACTACCTTAAATATGTTTTGTGCTTCTAGGAGACCATATTGTATGAAAATTATGGTTTTTCTCAATGCTTTCGGCAAAGAAGCTACGAAAGCTGGCAGCTTCTAAGGGTAGTTTTAAGTGATTACCTGAAAATGGTTAGAGATTCTTACCAAACGAAACGTTGTGTACCATTTAAGAAATTAAAACCTAGAAAGTCCAACATTTTAGTATTATTTATTTATTAGTGCCTATGGTACACTATATTCGTTTTGATATGGATATGTTGCACATCCGTTTCCTGCAAGAATGAGAAAAATGTTACTAGATTATGTGTAAAGTTCTAAAGTCCTAATCCTAACAATAATGGGTCTTTTGGGATAATACAACCTTAAATATATTTTGGCTTCTAGGAATCCGTATTGTATGAAAATTATGAGTTTTCTTAATGCTTTTGGTATAGGAGCGACGAAAACTGGCAGTTTCAGGGGTAGTTTTTAGTTATCAGTTGAAAATGGTTGGAGATTTACACCAAACGAAACGTTCTATAATATTTAATAAATTAGAACCTTAAAAGTCCAAGATTTTAGAGTTATTTATACCATAACATTGCTTAACATAGATTTCCAAAGAAATGAGGAGGTAAGAAATATTTTTAATTTTTTTTAATTCAAAAACTTGGATGGAATATGGAAAACTTTTTATTATAAATTTTACAAAGAAAAAGTTATTTTTATAAAAAGTTTTGCTTGGTTCAAAACCTAAAATGAAACCATCATCTACCAGGTTTGACCAAAATGTAATTTTTGCTCAAGAGTAAAGTACCAGTATTTTTGATAATATCAAAAATTGTTATAAAAAAGAATGTTTGGAATTAAACATTACTTTTAAATATGCAACTTTATTTATTAACAAAAAAAATAATAATGAGTTTTAAATTCACTGTTATTAAAACAAGAACAATGTATGACGCACTCATGTAGTACAAAATTAAATTTTTTGAATATGGTAGAAAAAAATTATATTTTTTTTGTATTTTCTAAACAAAATTGCATACTTAGAAGTTATTTTTAATTCTAAACATATTTTTTTCAAAACAATTTTCGATATAAGCAAAAATACAGGTACTTTACTCTTGAGCAAAATTTACATTTTTGGCCAAACCTCGTAGATCAATGACACTATTTGATATCTGATGGTTGCATTTTAGGTTTCGGACCATTCAGAACTTTTTATAAAATTCATAATAAAAAAAAATCCCATATGCCGTAGACACACTGTCTACTAGAAGCTATTGGCCTCAAGAAGAACACTTTGGTGGAGACAATTTTTAATTTTAATTATTAAAATTTGCGAAAATAAGTAGATTATGTAGTTAGGCTACAGCTAGAAAAAATATAAGTATTTTGTGTTTTTTCGGGAAACATTGCAAAAAAACTCTACTTTTATAGTTTTCGCATCTTTTCATAAGGTTGGCTTCCTAGAAAAAAATTGGAGTGAGGCCTCTCTTTTTTTGCCCTTTTTTAAGGGTAATTTTAAAAAGTAATGTTATCAATATTAGTTTGGAGAAAGTAAGGATCTTTTCTTTTTTTTGCTCTTTAACTTATTTGTTTGCGTCAGGCTCTCGGCGGTCCTAGTAAAATCAATAGTTTAATTTATATTACCTTACAAAATATTTAGCAAAAACCTTTAATTTCAAAATTGTTTTATGTAATTATCAGTGATATCATAATAAATTTAGCAGAAACCTTTAATTTCTAAATTAATTTATGTAATTATCAGTAATATCATAATAATCACCAGTCGGCTAAAATAGTTACTATAAAGATGGTATTCGGTAACTAGCAACACAGGAAGATAATTTACTCATTACACAAGCAGCAAACAGCTACAAAAGAAACTCATCCATCAGCAACAACGAGCTCAAAGCGGGCCAATTTGATGCATTTAAAAGCTGCTATACGAACAATTTGTTTTTACTTTTTGCACACATATCTTTAATGCGTTTCTTATACAGAAAGCGGTTATGTCGCCGATTCAAAAGTTTTAGACGAGCGAGTTTTGATAACCAAATTTGTTATATGTATTATTATTTTATTATTTTATTTAAGTGGGCTCGGTTTAAAAATTCCGGGACTTTACCTAAACTTGGACTCACCCCGACACAAAAACCATATCTTGAAGCATCATACAAGGTCTCTTACCGTGTTGCTTAACATAAGAAGCTCCACACTATCGCGGAAACATTAGTGAAGCCTTGCGCATTAGATATTTTGGAATTTGTGTTTGGTAAGGACCAACAAAAGAAAGTTGAAGCTGTTCCTTTATTACACAACGTGGTTCATTTAACTATCAGCTATTTTAAAAAGGTATATCGGCCGGTAATGCAATAAGAAAACAAAACTATTAGTCACCCAATACGAAACGTTCAGATGCCGGCATTCGCGTTGAACTGTCTTCTTTTCACACATTGCCTATGAACGACTTCATTTAGCTTATTCTGTGTAGTAACTTGATCTTTAAACAGTATGTCCACAGATAGACTTTATAATAGGACAAATGACCAAATATTTAAATGTTTAAGAAAGACGTGTATGGCAACTGCTCTGGCTTCTTTAAAAAACAAGATTCAATTTAAGACATTTGTTTGGTTTTGTACAGCGACTCCGAAGAGTACTAAAATGTAAAAAAACAAGACAAGAGAAATGTGGCAAAATGTCAAATAAAAAACGTTTTTAGAATTTAATAAGGATCCCATATCTAAAATTTTATATAAAATAAACATTTTATTTTTATTTAGTATGAAAGTTTTATTTATTTATGTTTTCTTAACACTTTTTTTTACTAAATATTAATATTTTTAATTTAAATATATTTAAAGAAACTTTGATATTAAATAAATTGTTTATTAAAATCAGGTAAACATGGCAAAAAAGGTGTAAAACATAAATAAAAAAATATGATCCTGACGAATGTCGCTTACGATGTTTTGTCAAAAACCCATCGATATATCCTATTCTGAAATCATAAATTTAATAATCTTATGGATACTACCATTAATTTATCGGGGATTTTACTTTTATTAAATTTTGCGTATATCCTCACTCTAACTGCTCGTCAGCGATCAATTTCTGATGGTAATCGTATTAGCAAAGCGACATGATACTATTTTCGCCATCTGTTGGTCGCGGTAGGTACTAAAAATTTTACCCTGAAATCTCACTTGTAGGGTTCTATGGATTGGTATTCTTTGTCCTCAACTTTTAGGTGGTTCGAGGTCGAAGACGCAAAGAAGAACACTCCACGGAAAAAAGTTGGCAAGACTGGGTAAAATTAAAGCTGATGATTAATCCAGTGGCGTCTAGAATTTGCGCATTTCATTTTGCATTGTTTTGAAAGTGATATTTATTAAAAGATGTAATTCCAAATGTTTTTTATTTAAAGTAAAAGAATTTACAACTTAATAATAATTAAAAACTGTTGTGTGAACGGTTGTTCTACTAATACAATAAACTGTATATCTCCGGCACTTAACAACATGGCCGAAAAATGGGAGATGTGACGTCATAACACGCCAAACCAATATGGCCGAATGTCGCGATCCTATATAGACCGACTTTGCTACGCTTCATTCGTTAGTCGCTGTTGAAAACGAAATCCTCTCGTCTATTTTGGTCGTTTTTCCAACATTTTCTTACTTCGTTCAACAATATGTTCCCCTAAAAGCTCCTTCCGGTAGGATGTCCGCCCTGATTTAAATGCTGATTGATAGAAGCGATTTTTTCTAATATCACTCGCTCTATGGGGTTGATGAAGTAAGGGAGGATCTTACGGAGTGAAATATATTGGGATTTAAGTATAATAAATAAGTCACATACGAAAATATAATAACGGCAAAACCTCTATAACAAATATAACACAATATCAAAAAATATTTTTATACCGGGTGTCAGGCTATATCTTTACACCCAACCAGCTTTTTCTGTTTTTTTTAACCACATAAATAAACATAGCTTAACTCCAAGGTTAGTTTATATTTATAAGGTTGCGACACATCCTCAACTTTTAGGCGGTTCGAGGTCGGGGACGCAAGGAAGGGAGAAAAGTTGGCAAGACTAGGTAAAAATCAAAGCTGATGATCAATCCAGTGGCGTCTAGAATTTGCGCATTTCATTTTGCATTGTTTTGGAAGTGATATTTGTTGAAATATGTAATTCCAAATTTTTTTATTTAAAGTAAAAGAATTTACAACTTAATAATAATTAAAAACTGTTGTGTAAACGGTTGTTCTACTAATACAATAAACTGTATATCTCCGGCACTGAACAACATGGCCGAAAAATGGGAGATGTGACGTCATAACACGTCAAAGCAATAAGGTCGAATGTCGCGACCCTATATAGACCGACTTTGATTAGGTACTTTTTTGTAGAAAATAGATAAAGAAATCAAACAATAAAAGCAATTTTGACACTTCTGTCAAAAATACATATATTTAATGAAAAAAAATCGTCTAACCCTTCTCACGTAGCTTTTGTATTAAAATTTTAGGAAAATAATATAGTTTTATTAATAAAATAAATTCTATGCTTAAATTGCTAAATTACACCGAAACAAATACAAACAACAGTTTTAACTGAATAAGCGTTTTCCTGTGTGTACACAAAACCTAAAAATGTTCCCCTAACGAAATTTGGCCTGTAAGCGGCGAATCAAATTTACATCATTAAAGAATATGATGACGTCTTCAAAATACCAAAAACGGGGTTGTTTGTGGGGCTATGCGGAGTAGATTTTACGGTCAGAGAAATGTTAAAAGGAGAGTTTATCGAAAACTTTCAAAGGACAAACTAATGAAGCGGTAAAAAGGGAAGCTTTATATTTTTGAAATAAATTTTGAAAGATGATGGGATATATATAAACTGAAAATATTAACATATGTAAGGCTGTTTTAAAATAATTTCTACAAGATATACAGGGTGTTCATTTGAAAACTTTCCACTCAAGTTATCTTCGAAACGAGACAGACTTGAGAAAATCGCCGAAACACGTCAAGATATTTATTGAGGGGGAACGTTTTTACAAAAATTGGACGACGCCCCTTTAACCCTTAACCACCAGGGCCACCACCCCAAAATTCTTAAATGAGAAGGCGGGTCGAGTGATACATCATTTTAAAGCTCCTGACGAGTACTTTATAACCCCAGAATATGAAGTCAATATCTTTACCTGTTACAAAATGGCGCTACTTTAAAAATTACCTAAATACCTAATTTGGATGGTCATATTTCCGAAACTAATAAAGTTAGATCTACTTAATGTGGTATTTTCTTAAAGCTCATTTAAAGATCTTTTTAATGGTAAAATAATATACAGGGTTCTTAAATAAAAAAATATGTACTTTTTCTTTTACTCTGTATATTACTACCAGTATCACCATTAAAAAGACCTTTAAAAGAGCTTTAAGAAACCATCAATTAGGTACATCTAACTTTATTAGTTTCGAAATATGGCCATCCAAATCAGGTATTTAGGTAATTTTAAAGTACCGCCATTTTGTAATAGGCGAAGATATTGACTTCATATTCTAGGGTTATAAAGTACTCGTCAGGAGCTTTAAAATGATGTATCACTCGACCCGCCTTCTCATATAAGGATTTTGGGGTGGTGGCCCTGGTGGTTAAGGGTTAACGTTCCCCTCAATAAATATTTTGACGTGTTTCGGCGATTTTCTCAAATCTGTCTCATTTCGAAGATAACTTGAGTGGAAAGTTTTTAAATGAACACCCTGTATATTAAAATCGTCTTAGAAACAGGTTTCACTCATAATATGTCTTTAAGTAGTAAGTGAAACTTTTGGAAAATAAATTGATACATAAATATTATATTTAAGGTGAAGTTAACGGATGAAAATTTCAAGATGGCAACTGGGCGCCATCTTGGAAAGAAAAGTTAAATAGAAAGGGAGGTCTTGTGGCACATTATTTTAAAGCTCCTGACGAGTACTTTATAACCTTAAAATGGTAAATCAACAACTTAACAAAATACAAAATGGCGGTACTTTAAAAATTACCTAAACACCAGATTTAAATGGCCGTATTTCCGAAGCTGATAAAGTTAGATGTACCTAATGTGGAGTTTTCTTAAAGCTCTTTTAATGGTAATACTGGTGATAATATACAGGGTAGGAAAAAAGTAATTTTTAATAGAGCACCCTGTATATTATATTATTATTTAAAATAGCTTTAGGAAAATTCCACTTTATTAGTTTTAAAAATATGACCATCCAAATCAGGTAACGTATGTCCTAAAAGTTTTAGCACACAATATTTATCGGTTTTTTTAATGCTGCGCTTGAGAGTATTTGGGGCACTTATGTCTCTTTCGATATTTAAGAGCGAACATCACGGTGAGGTGAACTTGAAATCCAAAAACCACGTTTTTACAACGAAGGCACGTTTTGGCAACAGCGTATAATTCAAGTAGCAATCGTGCCTGCTCGAGTAATTTCGTAATGTTTGGTGGCGTTTAACCTTGAATGAGAAAGTGTCCAAAACAATTTTATTTTACAATTTATAATAATTCGCGCAGTTAAGTTGGTTGGCGCGCTATCCGGCCGAGCGCATAAAAAAATAACTTGTCTTTACTATCACTATATACCTAGTATAAAATAAAGTCCCTTTTTCTGTCTGTTTGTATGTATGTATGCTAAAATCTTTAAAAGTGTTTAACGGATTTTGATGCGGTTTTTTAAATGGATAGAGTGATTCAAGAGAAAGTTCTATATGTATAATAATACAAAAAAACATATACAGAGTGTTTAAAAAATAGTTTTTATTTAAAATTTGATATTGACGTTACTATTCTCAACTAATTTTGATGCGGTTTTTTTTTAATAGATAGATTAATTCAGAGGAAATTTTATATGCATAATAATATCCAAAAAGAATATATACAGAGTGTTTTAAAAATAGTTTACATTTAAAATTCGATATTTCTCAACGGATGTTAATACGGTTTTTTTTAATAGATAAAGTGATTTAAAAAAGGTTTATTTGTATAATAATACCCTAAAAAAATGTATACAGTGTGTTTATAAAAATAGTTTACATTTAAAATCCGATATTACTCAACGGATTTTGATATGTTTTTTTAATAGAATTAGAGTGATTTAAGAGAAAAGTTTATATGTATAATACTATCCAAAAACCATATACAGAGTGTTTAAAAAAATAGTTTTTATTTAAAATTCGATATTGACCTTACTATTCTCAACAGATCTTGATGCGTTTTTTTTCTATAGATAGAGTGATTCAAGAGAAAGGTTTATATATATAATAATATCTAAAAAACATATACAGAGTGTTTAAAAAATTAGTTTACATTTAAAATCCCATATTACTCAACGGATTTTGATGTGTTTTTTTTTTTAATTGGATAGAGTGATTTAAAAGAAAGGTTTATATGTTAAATACTATCCAAAAAAACATATACAGAGTGTTTAAAAAAATAGTTTATATTTAAAATTCGATATTGACCTTACTATTCTCAACAGATCTTGATGCGGCTTTTTTTCTATAGATAGAGTCATTCAAGAAAAAGGTTTATATGTATAATAATATCTAAAAGAAACATATACAGAGTGTTTTAAAAAATAGTTTACATTTAAAATCGATATTGTTGTTACTATTGCAATTAAAAAATGTGTTTATAGGAATTGTCTACAGCTAGCTATGGT
The DNA here is from genome assembly GCA_014170235.1 of Listronotus bonariensis. NCBI lineage: Eukaryota > Metazoa > Arthropoda > Insecta > Coleoptera > Curculionidae > Listronotus > Listronotus bonariensis. Next base: position 78,367 of record JACEGR010004480.1, read on the forward strand.
TTATAATAAAATATAAAATTGCCATACAGGGTGGGTCAAAAAGATGTTAAATTAAAAAAACCCTTAAAACTAAAATGCATTTTAACTACGCTATTATACCATCTAGAAATTACAAAATTGCTTAAATTGTAAGATTTATAAATAAGTATATAATAAAATAAAAAAAAATATTATACAGAAAGTATCAATTTTTTTATTAGGTTTCTTACCACTATTCAATGGATTTTGATGCGTTTTTTTTTATTAATGAAGTGATTTAAGATGACGGTTTCGTTAATATGTATACAGTGCATTTCTTTAATGCCCCCCTTTATTTTTTGATCGAATTAATTTTAAAAATTAAACTTTAAAATATAAAATTGATGCATAAATACTATATTTTAGAGTGAAATTGACAGATGAACATTTTAAGATGGCGGCTGACGCCATATTGGAAAAAAGTTAAATGGAAAGGGGGATCTTGTGGCACATTATTTTAAATCTCCTAATGAGTACTTTATATTCCCAAAATATAAAGTCAATATCTTTTTTAATACAAAATGGCAAAACATTAATCTATAGGATTCTCGGTGGATTCCTTATTTCCATTTTCCTGGTGTGTCTAGGATCTATAATTTCGGGCAACAAACATTTAAAATAAAAAACTTTCAATTTTTTCTTCCATGTTTTTTTTCCAAAATCATTAAAAATATTTCTTACCTCTCATTTCTTTGGAAATCTATGTTAAGCAATGTTATGGTATAAAATAACTCTAAAATCTTTGACTTTAAGGTTCTAATTTATTAAATATTATAGAACGTTTCGTTTGGTGTAAATCTCCAACCATTTTCAACTGATAACTAAAAACTGACCCAGCATTCCCGGACAAATACCATGTCTCCTTTTGGCTTGAGTCAGAGTTCTGGCTGGGAAGCCGTCAGACGTAAAAGACTGGTGCAGAAGGTGTAAGGACTGCGCTTCCAGCAAGGGACCCAAAACACGAAGCCATGGCAAGATGAAGCAATACAATGTAGGGGGCACCTTTGAAAGAATTGCCATAGACATAGCAGGGCCATTTCCAGTTAGTAAATCAGGGAATCGCTATATCTTGGTAGCGATGGATTACTTCAGTAAATGGCCAGAAGTCTACCCAATCCCAAATCAAGAAGCTCATAACTGCTGCCGATGTATTATTTCAACAATGGACTTGTCGCTATGGAGTTCCTAGAGAAATAACATTCCGATCAAGGCAGAACTTTGAGTCCGAGCTCTTCAAGAACCTTTGTAATCTCCTGGGAATCCATAAACAAGAACAACACCTCTCTCATCCCCAGTCCGATGGTGCAGAGCGTCTAACAGAACACTTGATAACTACCTGAAAATTAAAGTAAATGACCAACAAAGTGACCGGGATAGTGCATACAGCCGTTTTTATTAGCATACCGCTCCGCAATTCACGAAACTACTGGCGAAACACCCATAAAATCATTTTGAGCGAAATATGCGTCTTCCAGTTGACTTGCTTACAGGACGACCTTCCACCAATGGAAACCAGTAGAAGACTATGTAAGTCAACCAAGTAAACAGCTACAGAGGATACAAAAGGTAAACAAGTCACAAAAGGAAGTGACCGTATGAAATCCCGCTATGACCTGAAAGCTAACCATCAGGATTTGTCGTCGGTAGAAAAGTTTGGTTATACAATCCAAGAAGAACCAAGGGGCGTTCACCGAAACTACAGAAGTCATGGGAGGGACCATAAAGTGGTGACACGGCTTAATGATCTGGTGTACCGTATACAGAAGAGTCCACAGGCAAAGATGAAAGTAGTACATCTAGAAAGGCTGAGTCGTTATCAAGACAGTAGAAAACTTGATCTGAGACGGATCAAAACTCTGGAGGGGGCAATGTTACAGACTTTCAAAAATGTGTTTAGGTTATAGAATTTTAGAGAGTTAGGATCATTTAATTTAGTTTGTTAATTTATTTAAATAATTTACCTTAATTTTTCCAAGTTCTTTTCATCACTTTCGAAGGTTTCCGAAAACGCCCGAATTATCTATTAATAACTTTTATGCCATCATGTACTATGGAATTTTCAATGATATTTCTCGAATATTCTAGATCATTCTTTACTCTTCCACCATACTATAAAAGGGCGACGGGAAACTCTCGAGTTAGTTAGTATAAATTCGACTTTTGTGCTGTAAACTTCGAGACATTGACAATTGTAAGATTTTGCCGTTATTGTAACCATAGTTACGTTACATTGTTAATAAAGGTATAAAAACGAAGGTACGTGTTTTATACGAGGTGGCTTTGGAACAATATTGATAACCAACCCAGCATCTAACCTAACTTCACGCTAGAAATTACTTAAAATTATTTATATGGCAAGGCAACGTTTGCCGGTCAGCTAGTCTAAAATATGAAATTCTCGTGTCTGAATGTTCGTTGGCTGTACCTCCGAAACAGCGTATGCCGATTCTCATGAAAGCTGTGACATCAGTTGAGTGCTGAGAATCGGACAACATCTCATTTTTCATACCCCTTAGTGATAAGGGTTGTCCACCCGTTAACACTTTTTTAATTTTTAGGCTAAAAATTACTTAAAAATTATTTATATGGCAAAACAACGTTTGCCGGGTCAGTAGTTATATCTAATTTTCACTCTATCTACACTCTAAGCTTGGTCCTGTAGGTAGGTATAGTAAAAATTACATATATATTTTTCAGATTTAAGTGATCATATTTCCTAAACTATTAAATATTTTTATATTAAATATGGTATTTTTTAAAGCTATTTAAAAGACCTTTTCATGGTGGTATAATATACAGGGTGTTCCATTTAAAAAAGCATAACTTTATGTCATTGTGAGCTTTGAATCATCTTTTTTAAGTTAAAAAATAAAAAGTTATAGCCATTTAAAATGTGGACAAGTTAGATTGGACACACTGTACTATTCTCTTTGAACAAAATTAATATTTTTAAGATACCTCGTTCGTGTACACTGGAAAAAAAAAATCTGATGGTTTAATTTCAGGTTTTCGACCAAGCAGAACTTTTAAAAGATTTTTTTTTCGTAAAATGAATAATTAAAAAGTTTTTCCATATGGTGCAGAACTAAGTACACATTTAAACAATTATGAGTAAGAGCCCGTAAGCGGCAGACCTTCGTCATTTTGTAAAAGCTGAAGGTTTGTCAGCGCACGCTCCCAACTATAGGTAGAAGCGATAAAATACTATAAAAAGCTTGACACAGTGGCTTTGGCAGGTACCGGGTACAAAGGTTTAATTAATTAAAAATAACTTTCATTATTTTTTAAAGCTGAATTTTATGTTACTTGGGTGCCTATTACGAGATATTTCCCCAGTCGGCAGACAATTTTGACAGTTCAACCCCTTGGCAGACAAACATTTTTGTGTGGTCCGATAAAGTTAATATATATATATATATATATATATATATATATATATATATATATATATATATATATATATATATATATATATATATATATATATATATATATATATATTTTTTTATTTTTAACAAAATATGACAAAAAGTCTTATTCTTGTACTAATTGCGGTAAGAAAATTCAAGGGTGTATTCCTAAGTCATTATTCTGAAAAAGTTGATTTAAACATTGGTAGCCAAATTTTTCGTTTTTAGGATACAGAGTGTTGAACTTTTAAAAAAAAAACCAATAAAAATGTAAAAACACTCTTTTTAGTAAAATTTGTTAGACTAGATATAAACGATATTAAATTAAGTATATGCAAATGCCCTAATGTTTCTTGTATGGTCCAGAATTATAAAGTTTAGCAGATTTTATTGGTCTCACTAATTAAAATTAGTTAGTTAAAATCGAATTAGGCATAATATTAAGGATATTATTAAAAATCTGATTTTCTTTTAAAATTTAACACCCTGTATCTTAAAGTCTCGTTTTCACGGTGATAGTAGTCTTGTGAAAGTGCTCACATGATAGTAACTCTCAACCGCAATAGTCCTATTATGAAATTGAGGTGTCTACATGTATAAAAACTATCACGACAGTAACCAATGTATTATTTTTCAGCCCTCTTTACTCTGTTTTTAAATCGAGAAAGCTTTTTTCATAAACATGGAAATCTTTCATATTTTTGCAAAACATGTATTATGCCTACGGCTTATTCTACGGCTTCTTTGCAGTTTCTACAATTATTTGTAAAGCCGCGTCCAGACTGGCAACAATTCGCCAAACATCCGTCCAAACTAATCAACCTGTTTGCGCGCCCCTTTGACGCCAAAAACCGACAAGCTCCGAATCACCGGCGAATCATTCGCCAAGCCCTCGAAGCGATATGAATTTCCAAGTCCGGCGCTATGTGGCGCGGTATTCCACGTGGAGCGGCGAATCGTTGCAAGTCTGGACGCGGCTTAGATTCATTGTAAAAATCATGCCTCACGTGCAATTCAAACAAACAACAACTTTTATCATGAAAGTTATGCCGAACTATCTAGGCAAAGCGCGCGCGAGAGTACTATCGCGACAGCATGATAGCTACTATAGGGTTATTTACACTGTGATAGTTCACTTATAGTTTATATGACAGTCACTATTATGATAGCAACTATCATGAAAATATCACCGTGAAAACGGGTTCCGGACATATGTTTATATGAACTTTGTATGTATACAGAGTGTTTCAAAAACATTTTTTTTAAACTAACTCACAGCAATAACTTTTTTGGACACTCTGTAGACATCGAAATATATTTTTATGACATGCCCATTTGAAAAACCCTACAAATATTATATAAGATTTTTTGTTTCATCTTGTTACCAACAGATATATTGGTCTTCTTTCGGACCATTAAGCACCAAAATGTTTGCTTTTCAAGGGGTAAGAACTGTCAAAACTGTGTGGCCGCTGAATATGACTGTCATCAAAGTTAAAAAATACTATATTATTAAACTATTTTATTGGCGTTCACACCTACTTCGCCTCGCCATAAATAATGAAACACCTTTTTTAATAAAAAATTGGACAAAGTGGTGTTTTAATGTATATGTTTTTGTAAGTTGGATACTAATTCTTTTTATAGTTTTGGCATGTCCTGCATCAATAAATACTTTTGAATAAATGTCGAATACATTTTCTCCTCGGAAAGTAAGGGTTGATACGAATTATAATTCGTACAATAACAATGTTTAAAAAAGCGTAGTACAAAAATAATTTGAAATTTTTTATGAGGGGTACTTCAGAAACAAATAATGACATCTGAACAATCTTCAAAAGTCATTTGTAAATTCACGAAAGAATATACCGAGTGATGCATCGCCGGTGGAACAGGAAATCCCATGTACTTTTTAATGGGGTCAATTATTGGCTCCCATAATTATTTTAGAGAAAAATTCTATGGAAAGTTTATTGAAGAGCATGCAAATCTACGTACATGGTAAAAACTTTAGATTTTTCGGTTAACCCGTTTGCTAGTTAGGATGCTAATATATTTTTAAAAATTGTTACATTATTATCGCCTCATATTTATGAACAACAATAAAATACTCAGTTAGCGTGACATAACGTTGTTCATTTTAAAATTTAGTGCTTTATTATTATCAAAAAACCGTACAGCGAAAAGATTAAAGTTGTATTTATACAAATGAATTAAGTTAAGTTAAACTAAACTAAAGTAACAAATTTGTCGAAACGAGGACGCAATATTCACAGAAAGTAAATGTTTGGGCGGGAATTTACGACAACATATTATTGGAACATTTTTTCCTTAATCAAATTTGAATGCAGACTCTTATTTGGAACTACTCAAGAACTAATTTTACCCGCTTTAAATGATGTATCCAGGGAAAAATCAGGAAATTTGGTACCAAATGGATGGCTACCCGGCACATAATACCCTGGCTGTTCGGGAATATTTACACAATGCTTTAATGGAGTCGGTATTGGCCTACATCACACCATAAATTGGCCAGCCAGGTCTCCTCTGAAAGAATTATTTGGCGGAAACGTTTCGTTCTCGAGATATCCATCATCAAAGTTGATATTTGAACTAACCTTATTTTCACTATATTCCCCCTTCTTTTGCACACTAATTCTTGATTTAAAGCTAAAATGTCACACAATATTTGATTTTCACCTTTAAAACCCCGTTTTTCTACGTTTTTACATTATTTTTGAATTAAATTGCGTGGCTTTTCTTTGATAATCCGGCAACCATACATACACATAGGGCTTCTATGGCAAACTGGGATTAAAATGATTCAAAGAAAAGCTACGCAGTTTAATGCAAAAATAATGTAAAAACGTAGAAAAACGGGTTTTAAAAGGTGAAAATCAAATATTGTGTGACACTTTAGCTTTAAATCAAGAATTGTGTGCAAAAAGAAGGGGGAATATAGTGAAAATAAGCTTAGTTCAAATTTGAACTTTGATGATGGATATCTCGAGAACGAAACGTTTCCGCCAAATAATTCTTTCAGATTCGTGATCAGCGCCCCAAAAACCCCCGTATACCAAATTTCGTCAAAATCGGAGTTGCCTCCATTTTCAGTCAGGTTAGTGACTATCTGTCTATCTATCTATGTAACGGAATCTTTGAGCCTAATTTTTACCAACTTCCAGCGATTCAATTTCTTTGAAACTTGCACACGTATCAAGGACCGATGACAATGCAATAATTTAAAAACAGTATCCCGTTATCCTGATTAGGACCGCCAGGATAAATAAATTCCTTTACAGATCCTCTGTGTCTCTTGACAAAATGGCGAAGGAATTTTTTAGTGAATAAACTGGAGCATTTATTTTTAAAAACTAATTGATATATCGAACTAAAAATGAAAATAAATAATAGTTTAAAAAACTAAAAACACGCTTTTATATGCAACCGAACTAAAAATTAGAAAATAATTTTTCATTACAAAGAGTTTGTCACTTCAGAATAAAAGCGTGGGGTGCTTAATATATTAAATGTTATAATTATTCTATTTGCAAATATCTATGAGGGAAAAGTTATGAAAAAATAGTAAAATGCACCCCACGCTTTTTACTCTGAAGTGACAAACTCTTTGTAATGAAAAAATTATTTTCTAATTTTTAGTTCGGTTGCATATAAAAGCGTGTTTTTTAGTTTTTAAAACTGTTATTTATCTATCCGGAATCGAACTCGGGACCTGTCGCTTACGGGTCAACACTCGCAACCCTTAGCTAGGACACGTTAGTCATAAAGCCTTGATAATATGCTTAAAGAAATAAGCCGTGTTTATGAATCATTTATCCTGTAACTTTTTTCCTTTTCCTAAGAATTTTAAAGTTTGTTCCACCCTCAATACATGCATACTTTAATTGGTAATACTTTAGTTTTAGTTCTATAAAACGATCAGTTTTTTTCTTGCCGCTAAAATACTTCTGGCTTTTCTTTTCCTAAAAGATGATACACATACATATTTTTAACTTATGAAGAAGCTTCGACAAAATCTTCCCTAGGTGTCAAACGTGTCTCCCAGTTTCATTTTTGTTTGTTGATTAATAATAAAATAATATTAAAAACAATTAAGCAAATAAATAATAAAGTTAGGTTAACTTTTACTATTATTTGGCGGTTTTTAATGAATACCAACACCGTATTAAAAAAAGAAAAAAATGATGGTTCATATAAACAAAACGTAGCATTCCAAATAAGAGCATTATTGGATAGAGTTGAAAAAGTGGCAATGCAAAAGTGCAATTTATTATAAAAGCCAATTATAAATAAGACAAAGAAAAAAATAAAAATAATTAGTTTTTCCGCAGCAATAGCAGATTTTTTTTATTAAAAAAACGTTATTTATGATGACTGATTCTAGTCTATCAACCTGATGAGTTTTTCGATCTTTATTAGCTAGCGAATAACTTACCAATGCTTCCAAATTCGACATCCTTCTACAGAGTTCGACTCAATCGCTGGGTTCCTAAACATATTAATCGTCACAGATAGCTTTAATTTTTCGTCAGAATTTAACAGTTGCCGCACTGTGGAACACCATGGTTACAGACCCCAGAGAGCTGAGTGCTCTGTCACTCTGACTCTATGTCCAACCCGGTTGTGTGATGTCACCTTCTATGGGTAGGACCCTGGAGATATCGTTTGGGCGTTCTTTACGAAGGATGTCAAAAGCTGAAAAGAGATAAATACATACACATACTTCAAAGTCTGATTATTTATGTTATTCTATAAAGAGGGTTTCATGACCAGACGTCCGAACGTGACTTCCATTCTTGAGATTACAAATTAAAAAATAAAATCGGTATTTTATAAGCATCTTTAATCACAGGACCGCCAAAGAGTTATCACATATGGAAAAAAAAATATTTTGAAATTATTAAAAACTTTTTTTGGCAACCACACTTCTGCCTACTTGAGAAAATTAATAATGA